>JARYGA010039028.1:0-23875 GCA_030545235.1 Helianthus tuberosus
AGTATGTCTTGATAAGTCCTATGCATCATCTCCTGAAAACACATATGAAAATAGGTACGTCAGCATAAAAATGCCTGTGAGATACATAGGTTTTGTGAAAACAGAATCCATGACTTATGTTTGAGAAAATGTTTAGTCATGAACCTTGTAATTTGCTTTGTCTTGTAAATCATTTGAAAAACGATAAGATCAGATGATATGCATAAATAAGAGAATAATATATGGTTAAATGAATAACCATGTACAATGAGTTTGTATAAGATAAGTTGTTTGTAAATCAATGTCTTGTGAAAAGTATGTTATTTGTATAAAATGTTATATGTCTCAAATTGAAATGATTCAAATAACGCTACAATATGTGATACCATACAAACACTTATATATAGGAAGTACCAGCGGCGTATCCACCGTGCTTGTATCATATTACATACGCCTCGTTACTTAAATCACTTACTCAAACCAAACCACCAAAGTAAAATGTTTAACAATTGTAGAAATGTTTATGTATAGTCAAATGTCTATTGTCAAAATGTAAATCATGTCAACAGATACAAATGGTTCACACGGTTCAATAGTTACAAACGGTTCATATAATCAAAGGGTTACGACGGTTCACATAGTCAAATGGTTACAACGGATCAAAATGTGGTATAATGTGTTCATATGCTGAATGAGCATATGCAACAGAAATGCAATGTAAAACAATGTACTAAGTAGGCATGTAATGGACATACATAGCATAAGTGTAATGTAAAACAATGTACTAAGTATGCACACAATGGGCGTACATAGCATGAAATGTATTGTAAAGTGATGTACTAAGTATGCACACAATGGGCATACATAGCATAAAATGTATTGTAAAGTGATATACTAAGTATGTACATAATGGGCATACATAGCATAAAATGTATTGAAATCATGTACTATAAATGTACTAATAAACATAGCAAGTATATGATGTGAAAACAGGAAAGCATGAAAGTAACAAGTAGGCACATGTGTTTCACCCCAAAACAGTTTGGAAAACAGTAAAAGAGGGGTCTATGTACTCACTTGAGATTGCTCAGAAGTCCTAAGATAACCACCAAGCAAAGCTAGAGATCTCGGAAATCAAACGGCACCTAATATAGGTAACTATGTTAATAAACCGGACCTAAATCGGAGGATTTAGATAGTATGAGGGTTCGTAAACCAAACAAGTATGGAGACTCGTGTAATATGGTTTAACAAAGCCTACATACTAAATGAAACCTAACCTAAGTGCTTACGACCCATTACGACCCGTTTAGGTAGCTTATGCTACTTTAACGCGTCGTTCGCGTGAAACGCGTTCGGACCGCCTAACTAGTCCTATGACAAGTAGAATATGCCTTAACATGCCTAATATTGTCGCCAAATCAGTTTAGATGTCAAAAGTTATGTCACATATGTTTATAATGAATTTTGGCATCAAAGGGGTATTTTGGTAATTTACCTAAGGCATATAAACTACCTATCATACAACTACTTAAACGTCGTGACCATAAGGTATAACCTCGGAAGGTTATTCCCTATATACTATGGTCACCTAATGCATTTGGTCGGATCCTAATTATCGACCAAATGGGTCGGGTTCGAAGGTATAAGCGATTTATTAGATCGCTTACCCTTACGACCCTAGACAACGTGGTAATCAGTAGGCATAGTCACAAGGGACTATAACCATCGTGATTACAATCACGTTGCGAAGTTCAAACGAACTTCACATTGACCATAAACTGGTCAACGCAGAAAGTCAAACAAAGTTTGACTTTCGGACTTGAAAAGCAATAAAAGAACGAAGGAATACTTACGAAGGGTTCCCGAATGCTAATCGTGATTCAAGTAGCTCAGGTATGAAACAAAGGTTTCAACTTAGAGCTCCTCAAATCAGATTCTAGTGGGTTTTGAAGTGAAGTGGGTTGGGTATTTATAGGATTTCCCGAACCGTTAGGATCGTTTCTTGGAAAACGTGATCGAATCTTGTGCGTACACTTGTTGGAAAGTTGTGGTAACTAAAAATGGTCTCTCATGAACTGAAAGGGCAAGTGTGAGTGTGTGGATGGGAGTTTAACAGCTGTAATCTGCTGATTATTTGATCTTATCTGTTCTGGGAGCCTGACGCGGGCCGCGTAAAGATACACACAAACCTTACGCAGGCCGCCTGGCCTGTCTGATCAGAATAAACTTTGCTGAGTTGACAGTTTAGGTCCCTGTTGGTGTTTAAGGCCATTTCCGACACTTCTAAGGCCCGTAAGGCCAACTTTAAGGCCCTAAAATGATGCCTATACATTGTGGACATGAAACATGCTAAAAAATATGCCGGATGTTGGTTCGTTTGGTCGTACGATCGCGATGATCGCTTAAATACGACGGAATGCGCACAAGCGCGAAAAACGATCCAAATTGCGTGACGAATGGATTTTTCTCATTCCAAACACTAAAATAAAATATTTTAGTGCTTACATAAATTTTTTTGGGTGTCCGGATGTATTCAGAACGTAAGTTATGCGCGAAAGTGCAAACTTGTGCACTTTTTGACGCTTTTAGTCCCTGAATGACCCAAAAGTTTATTTTAGCACACCGAACTCCTCAAAGCCTATTTCTAAGCTATGTAAAGGATATTTATGGTATGTTTAACTTATGGTCATGTTCCGGAATGTTCGTTACAGTTCAAATTGGCATACTTTCGCAGTTTGTCAAGTTTAGTCCCTGTAAGCGATTTAACTTGATTTTGCCATACCAAAGCCTTCAAAACTTATTTCTAAGTTATGTAAAGGTTATTTAAGGTATGTTTATCCTATTTCACTATTCCGGAGTGTTCGTTGCATTAAAATGGTTATATTTACGCATCAGCGCGCGTATAACCTTCTAGAAAGCGATTTAGAGCTTGAAATCGAACAAGAGTTGATATGTGCAAAAGATACACATATTTATACAGATCCCAAGTATGAAATACAATATTTCATTGGCTTGGTATTTGTTTGATGGTCGCAGTGAGCCAGGTGTCACAACACTAGAACATTTTGTAATCAAGCTACAAAAGACAAAGTGTACAAATACACACTAGGAAATTTTGTAATCAAGCTACAAAAAACAAAGTGTACAAATACACACTAGAACATTTTGTAATTAAGCTACAAAAGACAAGTGTACAAATGACACACCAAAAAATTCTGCAATTGAATTACAAAGTCTTATAACTAAGCTACTAGATTCCTAGACGAACACTAAACCAACTCTTGTGCCTCGGCAAATAACCAAAGAAAAGAAACGGCCCTGGGAAAAAGGCATAAAGAGCTCCCGAGCTATTGGTAGCAACACCTGCAAATAACAACAAAGCAAAAGGCAGCAATCAGGATCATATCGACGGCATACAATTATAAAGTAACTAGAAAAGCATAAGTCAGATACTGGGAAGACCCCAACACAAAGGCCTTCCCAACAGCAAAAGTCAGCAGTATCTAAGGTGCATAAGTATTTAATTACAACCATATCAAATTAACTATTGTTTTGAAATTACTAGGAAGCATCCCCGGACAAAGACTTGGGAGAAGAGGGTCCGACAGGGGTAAGCAAGGCCTTGAGTTCCTCGATAGACATCAGGGGACGCTTAAGAATCTTCTCGAGAAGAGCATGGGTCTTTTCTCCAAATTCTTTGTCCAGTTTGGACATTTGTTTCTTAGCCTTGGAGTTATAAAGAGGGGTTTCCTTCCTACCCAAACCCTGGGCAGAGGTAGCATACCCGTCTTTTAGACCCGATTGGTACCCCACATCTCGGTAAGCCCTGTAAATCCTCTCAAGGCTACCCTTAAACTCCTCAGACTGAGAAACATCAGTAAGGAAGGACCCAAACCCCTCAGTAATAAGCCAGTACCTCTCCTTAGCTAGCTTCTGATTGTCATCTACGGCCATCCCCCATTCAGCATACATGGTATCCAGATCCCCTTGGGACACAGAGTCAAGCTCCTTCTGACGTTTCAGCTCAGTGACCAACTCTTATTTCTCTTCAGCCCAGACCATCCTCTCCCTCTCCCAAACACGCTCCCTCTGCTCCAACATGGCTCCAACACCCTAAAGAAAAAACACGGGAAGTATAAAAAAAGGGCGGAGAAGAGAAGAAGGATTTGATACCTTCTCTTCTAGCTGCTTCCGCTCAGCATCAGTCACCCAGCACCGAAGCTCAGTAGCAACGATTTGGGAAGTTTTGAGATCAGCCTTCAACCCCTCATTTTCTCTCCTTAACTCATCCATTCGCTGCAGCATACTAGCTCCCCTAAAGAACCCCTCACAAAGGGACATACTGTACTGATCATCAAATAGATCAGACCTTAAAGCAAAGTTCATAAACTTGTGAGAAGGGGGAACATCATGAGACAGAAAGTCCCGGGAAATCTTAGGAGTCCCCACAACAATAGATGGGGTTATCTTCCATTTAGGAACATATGGGACTGGAAGGGCATCAGCAAACAGGGGAGCCAAAGGGGACTGAGAAACAAGACCTTCAGGATGGGAAGGCTTGCTAATCCCAGTGGCATGAAGAGGAGAAACTTCAAAGGCTGGGGTAATGCGGGCAGCACTGATCTCAGGAGTCTTGTCCCGGACCCGAGAGGAACAGGGGGCAGTAGGAATCTCAATTGGAGCCTTAGAACTTCCCTGTTCCGAATACAAAAGAAAATCAATCAATCAAATCAGCAAGGATTCAAAAAGCAGTCACATTGAGCAAAGCAAAGCATAAAAGAAAGACTCACCAACAGAGGTTCGCTTATAAGGCTTGACGATCTCAGGTGCTTGGACAGAGAACCCTTGGCTCCAACAGGGGGAAGTTCAGAAGCAGCTTTGGTAGCAGGAAAAGTCTTTTGACCACTTGCACTCCAAAGCCTTAGCGGAATGTTACGAGGGGCGGGAGCCAGCTTAGGACTGCTGGTCTGGGCGGCCTGGGCGGCCTTCCGTTTACGGACCAAACGGCTCTCCAAATCTTCATCATCATCATCGCTGGAACCTTTCACCCGAAGGGAACCTGGGGAATCCTCCTTCCCGTTTGAGGAACCCTCTTCATCTTTTCCCTCAACAGCAGAATCCTTGGCTTGAACAGAACTCTCAGGGACTTTCTTCTCTACACCTCGGCTCATGCTTGGCTCAACCTTATCACCCACCATAAACTTGACATCCTTACAGTCCCCCTGGAGTAAACCCCACAAGGTCATCTCTGCACAAAAGTAACACCAGAGATGACTACCCAAATCCCCAAAAAAATCTCCAAAAAAGAATAAACGCAAAAAATCAAAGGACAAGGAAATACCTTTCTCGCCGAAGAAAGCTTTCGGCCGGACTGAGTAAAAAGGGGTTAATCCCCCATGGCCAACACCCCCCTCGAGGAATGTGAAAGCTCTTGTAGGATTCTCGTACATTCTTTTTGTCACGGCCCCCGTCCCGGTGTTACCCGGTCCAAGAGCCGCGGGACAGAAACCCTTGGTATTTATTATTTGAGTTGACAGCGGAAGTTTAACAGGATCGTTTAAAACTTGAAAATGCCCAATTATTTTATTTCATAATTTGGGATAAACCCCATAATTTACAATAGAGGAATTTCACGAGGAAATTCCCTGTTTTACAAAACATGTTTATTTATTTCACTGAGCCACCACTTCAAGCTTTATTAGTGCTCCGTAGCACTTTTCCTTGATTCACAGTAGGTCACCTGAAACATGTTTTTTAAAATATTTTATCAGCGGGGAAATACTGGCGAGTCACTCAATTTTGATAAAACGACACATAGCTATGAATTACAGCATAAGAGCGATTACAATGGTTACTATCTTATTTTTATCTGGCGCCGTGTCACACCCTGGTGACGATAGTCATACCACTATTGGGTCCTTTCACCCAAGTAGTGATGAGTATCACTGTTAGGTTGATGAACCTAACCGTGAGAAATTAGTAATGTGCACAATACCCCACTAGCCAGTGATTCAAGATAACCACGACTTAATCCCTGTAATTATAACTTTTGAAAATAATTGGAGTATTGTAAAACATTGTTGATAAAAAGAGAATGACTCACATTGCAAGTTTAGTCGGACAGAGTTTAGCCTACTGATAAGCCTGATAACCTAATTTAAACAACAATGCACACGAAACTAGATAAGTAACTTAATACAACATTTACGATAAGCTCACGAAATCAAAACCCTCACGACGAATGACAAAGTATAGCCCTGATTTGGGCAGCACTTAAACATCCATCGGATTGGTTTCAATCGATCGGACATTGTATCGTAGCAGTGATCGAGTTAATACCCTGTATTCGGAGCAGAGTTTCCCTAAGCGAAATTGTGATTTTAGGCAGTAAACTTCGTTTTTGAAAGAAATTTTCGAGTGCATATGAACTGCTCATGTCCCAGCAATTTATAGCAACTTTTTGGGTTTTACGTGGCCCGCGTAAACCCTTACAAGAACTTAAACGGCCCGCGAGGGCCACCTAGTCTACGACTAGGGCTAGCGTGTCACACCAGGTCTGCCACGTGTGCGACACGTGGCCTGGAACGCTTATCCGGTCAATTTTAAGTTGACGCGGCCCGCGTAGACCTCTCTTATGGTTTACGCGGCCCGCGTGAAACCCAATTTTCTTGATTTCTTGGTTTTTCATGCACCTTAGGGTTTCACGGGTCCGGGTTTTCACTTACGGGTCGTTTTGGGATATTTTTGCAGGTCCTTACATCCTCCCCACCTTATTGAAAATCTCGTCCTCGAGATTTACTGAAATAAGTGGGGGTACTTTCATTTCATCTCCGATTACAGCTCCCAGGTGTATTCCGGTCCTCTTTTTGAATCCCACTTGACTTTGACTAGTACCAATCTTTTGTGTTTGAGAAACTTAATCTTTCTGTCTTCTATCTGCAATGGTTTCTCCAAAAATTTTAATTTCTCATTTACCTCTATATCTTGAAGAGGTACTACCAGGGATTCGTCAGATAAACATTTCTTGAGGTTGGATACATGAAATACGTCATGTACCCCGGCTAACTCTTCTGGTAGTTGTAAGCGATAGGCAACCGGTCCTATGCGTTGGATTACTGGGAATGGTCATATATATTTTGGACTCAGTTTTCCTTTCTTACCGAACCGAACTACTCCTTTCCAAGGAGAAACTTTCAAGAGTACCTTGTCTCCAACTTGAATTCTAGTGGCTTACGTCGATTGTCTGCATAACTCTTCTGGCGATCTCGAGCCGTCTTTAGTCTTTCTTTGATTTGAGTGATCTTTTCGGTGGTTTCTTGCACGATTTCAGGGCCTGATAATTGGCTTTCTCCTATTTCCGCCCAACAAACTAGAGTTCTACACTTTCGTCCATATAGTGCTTCGAACGGGGCAGCTTCGATGCTTGCATGATAACTATTGTTATAGGAGAATTCGATTAAGGGTAGGTGGTCATCCCAGTTTCCACCAAAATCTATCACACATGCCCTAAGCATGTCTTCCAGGGTTTGGATCGTTCTTTCACTTTGTCCATCTGTTTGGGGATGGTAAGCTGTACTTAAATTTAACCGCGTCCCCATGGCTTCTTGGAAACTTGTCCAGAAATGTGAAGTGAAGCGACTATCTCTATCCGATACAATGGAGAGTGGGACTCCATGTAAGGATACTACTTCGTCTACATATAACTTGGCTAATCTTTCCATGCTGAAAGTTTCCTTCATGGGTAGAAAATTAGCTGATTTGGTTAATCGATCCACAATTACCCAAATCGCGTCATTACCCTTTCTGGTTTTGGGCAACTTAGTAACAAAGTCCATTGTTATGAGTTCCAATTTCCATACAGGCATTTCTAATTGTTGGAGTAATCCTGAAGGTTTCGGGTGTTCTGCCTTAACTTGCGAACAAGTTAGACACTTAGAAACGTATCTTGCAATGTCCTTTTTCATTCCTATCCACCAGAAGTTAGTTCTTAAATCTTGGTACATCATATTATTACCAGGATGCATGGTATATCTAGATTTATGGGCTTCCTCTAAAATCTTATTTCTTAATTCTCCTCGCTTAGGTACCCAAATCCTTTTCTTATGGAATCTCCAAATTCCATCACTTCCTTGCTCTAATTCCTTTATTCGTCCTTTCATTCCTTCAGCATCATCCTTGACTGCTGTCTCCTGAATATTCTTCAGTTGTTCCATTAAGTCTAATTGTAAACTCAATCTAAGAGCACGAACTCTCTTTTGCTTTTCATGATACTTACGACTTAAGGCATCTGCAACTACGTTTGCTTTTCCTTCGTGATATTGAATATCACAGTCGTAGTCACTTAGAATTTCCATCCATCTTCTTTGCCTCATGTTCAATTCTTTTTGCCCAAACATGTATCTTAAACTCTTATGATCTGTATAGACTGTAAACTTACTTCCATACAGATAGTGCCTCCAAATCTTAAGGGCAAAAATTATCGCACCTAATTCTAAGTTGTGAGTCGTATAATTCTCTTCATGCTTCTTCAATTGTCTTGATGCATACGCAATTACCTTCTTGCGTTGCATTAGCACACATCCTAATCCTAGCTTAGAAGCGTCACAGTAGACTTCAAAATCTTCTGTTCCTTCTGGTAAGGTAAGAATTGGGGCGTTTGTTAACCTTTGCTTTAAAATCTTAAAAGCCTCTTCTTGCCTAGGTCCCCATTCAAACTTAACCGATTTACAGGTTAACTTAGTTAATGGCACAGCTATCTTTGAAAAATCTTTAATAAACCATCTATAGTATCCGGCTAATCCTAGAAAACTTCTAATTTCCATAGCTGATTGCGGGACCTTCCATTTGGTGATCGCTTCTATTTTGGAGGGATCTACGTGAATACCTACGTGATTCGCCATGTGTCTTAAAAATTGTACCTCCTGTAGCCAAAATTCACACTTCGAGAATTTGGCATAAAGTTTTTTTCTTCTTAACAAAGTTAAGAGTGCATGCAAATGCTCACAATGCTCATCCTGACTTTTGGAGTAAATAAGTATATCGTCGATGAAGACAATTACGAATTTATCCAAGTACGGTTTACAGATCCTATTCATCATGTCCATAAATGTTGCAGGAGCATTTTTAGTCCAAAGGGCATGACTGTAAACTCGTAATGACCATACCTAGTTCTGAAAGTAGTTTTAGGTATGTCTTCTTCTTGTACTTTCAACTGATGGTATCTGGAGCGTAAATCTATCTTAGAGAAATATCTAGCTCCTTGAAGTTGATAAAAAAGATCATGAATCCTAGGCAATGGGTATCGATTCTTAATTGTAACCATATTTAATTCCATGTAATCGATACACATTCGCATCGAACCATCATTCTTTTTCACAAACAACACTGGAGCTCCCCATGGGGATGAACTAGGTTGTATAAATCCTTTGCTTAGTAATTCATCTAACTGCTTTTTCAATTCTAGCATTTCGGTGGGTGCTAACCGATAAGGTGCCTTAGCTATCGGTGTAGTTCCAGGAATTAGATGAATTCTAAATTCTACTTCCCTATCGGGTGGTAATCCAGGTAGTTCTTCTGGGAATACATCAGAGTATTCTGACACTATTGGGATTTCCTTAAGTTCTTTACCTTTAGTGTTAATGATTACCGAAATCATATACACTATTTCTTGTTTTCTTGAATAACTAGCCAATTTCATTACTAAAATGAATTTCAGTGGCTGACGTGGTTTATCTCCTGTAATCACCACTATTTCTCCTGTGGGTGCATGAATTTCTATTGAATATTTATCACAGAGGAGTCGAGCATGGTTGGCTACTAACCATGTGACAACTGGCACGAAACCGGTAATTTCCGTACACTTTAACTATTAGTTAATGACTGCAATTATGTGCTTAATTGTCAGCAATGTCTGAACACATACTAAACAAGTGAATTCATGCACGTTGTATACTACAAAATATTGCTTTATGCATAAACAAGAAGACATTAAAACCCAAGAGTACATACAAGGGTTTAATATATAGACATTATGAAAGCAAAAATAAGCACTAAAAAGCACCCGAAACGCACTGTAAGTGCATAATTTTAATAAATTCAGCTCTAATCAGCTTTTAGACATATAAATATCATGCAAGAATGTCGTTTTATCATCCAGAATACTTTCCTAAGTGTCGGGAATCGAAAGTATTACAAAAGGATACTTAAAAGACACTAAACGGTGCAATTTAGCACTTTAATGAATCGGTATATAACCGAACAACCGGACAATACCCGGAACACCAAAATAATGCTAGAAGCATTGTTTTTATGTTTCTAAGCTAGTTAGGGTCCCCGAACACCCTAACACCCTTTATATTAAATAAAACACTAATATCCTAACTAAATATCATTATATTTCAACTAAATCATCACCACCCAACCCTATACCCCCCCCCCTAATTGACGGTCACCATAAGGGTGACCCACTCTTGTTTTTTTGATTATTTTAATGGTACAATGTTGTGGGTAAAGAAACATAATACATGATGGTTAAAGCACTAAATTGGTTTATAAATTAATCTTAAGGATTATCTTTCTCTCACATCAAACCCACTTAGCAAACTTGCTCTCCTTCTCCTCTCCTTGCTTGTGTTCGGCCAAACCCAACAACACCCACCATCATCATCACTTGTTCATTTTCAAGCCATCCATACATACTCAAAGGTGACACGGATCATACAAGGAGGCTTGGTGCTCTCGGAAGTTCAAGAACCTCTCTAGATTTCTTTTATCCACCACATTTACACCATTGTTTCTTCCCTAGCCTTGTGCTAGTAGTAAGTGTTTCTAATCATCATCTTGTTCTTGTTTATGGTGGTTAATAGGTGATTTAATGGTTAAAAATTAAGAACACTAAAGAACATAACTTAAAGTCTTGAAAATAAGATGAATAAGTTGGATAAAGAGAAGTTATGTGTGTAAATCATGTAAATCTTGTATAGTTGTTATTATTTGATGTTGTTTGTTACTAAAAGTGGGATGGATCATCATCTAGACATACTAGATCATGGTCAAGAACATGAACTAGTAGTATGTTAGTGTTAAAGTTATGAAAGATGATGAAACTTTCCATCCATGAAACATGAACTTGGGTAAATATAAATTTTCTTGCAAAATAAGCTTCTAAACATGTAGATCTAAAGATCTACAAGTGGTTTTTTCGGAAAAACCAAGTGAAAGATGCAAGTCTTGTTTAAAACCCGGATCTTACATGAACTAAATATATTTTTAGAAGATAAACAAGTGCGTAAACACTTGTGTGAACAAGAAAATTTAACAAGAAATATTTTTGAAAAATCTTGACTAGAAGTTGTAAAACTCCAAGTTCTTTAAAAATAATGTTTTTAAGAAACTAATTTTATTTTTAAAGGTAACAAGACTTACTAAATGTGCTAGTAAGTTACTACATATTTTTACAAACTTTCAAGTTCATAAGTTTGTGGTATATGCTTGTTTTGACAAGTTTGGTAATTAAAGATTGTGTTGTTGATATTGTTGATGCTTTAAAAGAAAATAAACACATATTTTGAAAACATGGGAAACCTCCATTTTTAGGGGAAACTCTGTCAAATTTTTTATAAATTTTGACACTTAGAAAAATATAAGTTTTTGAGAACCTTATTCCCTAAAAATGTATCTAAAAATATTACCAAGGTTTCCCTAATTTTTGGTGATAAGAAATGATGATTTCTTCAAGATTAAAATTTATGTTAAGTATGTATATTTTTGAGAGAAAAATATATATTATTTGATCACCAACTTTTGTGCTAAGTGTATATTGTATGTGTTATACGTGCTAGTGTATTAAGACTTAAAAGTACACTAAATACTCATGAGAAGTATAAACACAAAAATACACATACAACATACAAGATACATAATTCGGGTGCAAAGTGCAAAACATGAGATAATTATATTAATTTTTGAGAAAATAATATAAGTAAGACACTTAGTTAAAAATATAAATTATTTTTAGCACAAGAAAACATATACAAAAGAGAGTGACTGTACTTGTGCGACACAAGTCTAGTGACTAACGTTAAGAAAACGCGTATAGGTCACGACGTTAATTAAGCAAATCCGGTGAAGTTTACGATGCAAGGAACGCAAAGTTGTGAGTTCATGCTCCCCCTTTTCCTTTTAACTGTTTTCACTTTTATAACTTCGGGGGTGAAATACATGTACAAATGTTACAATGTTTATAAATGGTATGATACAAATACAAGAGGCACGCTTGGTGAGAACGAGTACCGAGTATGATGCGAAATGAGAAATGATACGAGAAATCGTGTCACGAATAGGGTACATAAGCACCATTAATCAACAATATACCTAGACCGCAGAACAAAAGGTTAGATCTAACGGGTGTCGGGCAGCCACACTCTTGGTGAGGACGAGTACCGAGTAGTGCTTTTGTGTCTCAGAATATGCCAACTAGATAAATGCCTAAGGTTTGGTGACTTCCTATGTCGTGTCACATGTTAATGGCCTTGCAACCCATTAACAATCCTGATACTTACAGGAATACTTTATTTACATAAGATTCATACCATACTAAAACTTGATTTATACTTGAGTACGTGGGGTACTCAAGAAAACTTGAATTATACATGAGTACGTGGTGTACACATGAATACTTGATTTATATATGAAAACTTGATTTATACATGACACAAAGTATGTTTTCATACAAAGTATACAAACGTGAAATACAAAAACTGCATGAATTCACACCAACATTATGTTGACGTTTTTTTTTCCAAAACTCACATGTATTTCAGGTAACTAGGATGGATGTGCGCGTGGTCTTACTCATGCTCGTGGATGTCGCTATGTTTATCATTAAATAAAATTGTAACTTTTAAGACAATATGCTATCTCGTGTTGTAAACACTTGACTTATGTTTTCAGTAATGTAATGTTTGAAGTTATTTTTGAGCATGTAGCATGTTTACCTTTCGTACGCAATGAGAACCTTTCATGATCACACCTTGTGCTTCCGCCGCAGAAAGGGGTGTGACAGATTGGTATCAGAGCTGCGATTGTAGTGAACCAGGATTCCTTCTCGAGTCTAGTCTACAATCTCTAGGATCCTTTCACGAAAACAATTTTTCAAAGAGTTTTCATTGCATAAAACGTCCCGCGGCATCCACTACCTGAAACTATCTACATGAGTCTAGAAAAGACACTACGAGACTTAGAGTGCACTTGAGTAGCACTTGCCGTTGACTAGAAACTACCTGCAATTATGTGTGATAATTAGCATATACTAGAAGTAGAATTTCACAAGTATACGTGACTTTATCTGAAAGCGATGGCCCATCTGAAGGAAGAAATACGAGGATGAAACGAACTGTGCGGACTGTGCAAGGAGTTACGTAATTATGGATGCATACATAATTATGGGATTCAGTGCACAGAAACCACAGCAAGTCTTGTCACGTGTAGATTCCCTCAGTGCAAGCCTACTAAGTACTCTGCTAGAGTAATAATTGTTTGATGTCACTTATGTGGTATATACCTGTGAATATATATACTACTACTATCTAGTATGACGATATCAAACAAATCTCTAACCCTGTTGTGTTATGTTCTGTCAGAACATGGCACCCAGGAAAACTGTGAATGCTCGCAATAATGATCAACCTCCTCCTCCCCCACTGCCAAGAATGGCTGAAGAGCTGAACGCTCTACTGGAAGAAAGGATCCCCGTTGCTATCGCCCAGTACGAGGCGAACCGTACTCAAGACAGTGGAGGACCAAGCAATGCTAGACGTAACGGGCATGGAGATTCGTCTGGAGGCAATGCAGCTCAAGGCTGCACTTTCAAGCAGTTCCTCAACTGCAAAACGATGAACTATGACGGCACAGGAGGTGCAGTAGCGTTTGTACGCTGGACGGAGAAGACTGAAGCTACTATCCGTATGTGCAAGTGTACCGCGGATCAGCAAGTCACTTTTGCTACAGGGCTGTTTGTCGATGAAGCTCTGACTTGGTGGAACTTGCAAGCCCAAACCTTGGGCGATGATGCCGCTTATGGCCTAACTTGGGATGAACTGAAGGAAAGAATGAGATAGAAGTATTGCTCTCGTGCTGAACTCCAAAGACTGGAAACGGAGTTCTGGCACTTGACCATGGAAGGTGCTGACATTAATGGATATACTCGAAGGTTCCACGATCTGTCTAGAGTGCTTCCCTACATGGTGACTCCCGAATTTAAGCGTGTTGAACGCTACATTTGGGGACTGGCCCCAGAGTTTCGCGGCATGGTAACTTCGGCCAAACCTCAAACAATCACCGAGGATGTAACTCTGGCTGTCAGCCTTATTGAAGATTGTGTTCGTATGAAGAAGTTATCGCTGAACCCCACTGAAAAGACCGAGACGCATGCCGAGTCGTCCGGTGACAAAAAGAGAAAGCATACAAGTTTGAACCAAGCAACTCACAACAATAAGGGTTTCAGCAAGAAGCGCGACACTAACCCGCCTCAGGTGACGAAGACCCTTGCAACCAAAGGATACCAAGGCGCCATGCCTAAATGCCAGAAATGTAAGTATCACCATGAATACCTAGATGGTGATAGCCTGAACGTAGATCGATCTTCGAGAAACACGTAGCACCTTGCAGTTGGTCAAACAAATTATCGATGCGAGGTAGAGGATAGCGGTTCTTGATAGTTAACTTATACAATTTCCGATAGTCGATGCACATCCTGAACGACCCATCCTTTTTTTTGAAGAAAAGGACCGGCGCGCCCCAAGGAGAGGTGCTCGGGCGAATGAAGCCTTTTTCAAGTAATTCCTGGAGTTGGTTTGAAAGTTCACGCATTTCGGACGGCGCGAGTCGGTAGGGAGCTTTGGCAATAGGGTTGGCTCCAGGAATGAGGTCGATACGAAAGTCGATATCACGACTTGGTGGTTGTCCGGGAAGATCCTCTGGAAAAACATTAGGGAATTCTCGAACCACATGAACGTCTTTCACTTCCTTCTTCTCTTTCTTTTCCTTCTCCGCTACTACAATGTTAGCCATGAAAGCCCCGTATTCCTTGCGGAGATACTTGCTAGCTTGAACACATGAAATGAGCTTGAGACCTTTCGAAGTAGTATCACCATAAACACATAATAGATCACCATTAGCCAGTGAGAATCGGATCATCTTGTCGAAGCACACAACTTCAGCATGGTTTTCGCGAAGAAAGTCCATGCCTACTATGACGTCAAAACTTCCGAGTTGCATCGGAATAAGGTCGGTTGGGAAGATGTGATTGTTGAGCTCAAGAGTGCAATCACGAAGTACAGAATTAATGGCGACAGTTCTTCCGGTAGCGACTTCAACATCGAACGTCGAGGAGAGTTGGGAGCGTTTACGACTAAGAAGCTTCTCGAATTCGAATGACACAAAGCAATTATCAGCTCCAGTATCAAATAAACACGAAGCATAAATACCATTCACAAGGAACGTACCATTAACTACGTTGTTGTCGGCTTGGGCTTGACGCACGTTGATGTTGAAAGTTCTGGCGCGTGCGGCCTGATGTTGTTGCTGCTGCTGTTGTTGCTGGTGCTGCTGCTGCTGTTGAGGCTGCTGCTGCAGAGGCTCTTGTTTCACAACCCTGTTCAGGCACATGTTGGCGAAGTGATTAGGATCGCCACATGCGAAGCTGGCTCTGGCGTTGACCGCGGGTGCCGGAGGAGCTTGTTGACCCTGAGGGGCGGTGAGTAAACCTTGATGAGCAGGAGCTTGTCGAGCACGGCAGTTGGTAGTAAAATGGCCGTACATATTGCAATGAGCACAAAAACGGCAAGCAGTGGCAGTCGGGTGGTGGTAGGTACAAGTAGGGCAGAGCGGGTGTGGCCCGGTGTATGCACGCTTTGCAGGCGGTGCATTTGCCACAGACGCCGCTCCTTGACGCTGTTGGGCTGGTACAACTTGAATCGGTGCAGCAGTGATCGCACAGTTCTTGTTGCTGGAGTTGTTCTTTCTCTTGTTCTTCCTCTTGTTGCTCGGCGAGGTGGTGGTTTCAGCAGTTGGTGCGGCGGTGGTAGCTTGATGCAAGTGCTTTGAAGTTTTATCCCAGACACCGGCCTTGATCCGCTTGTCATTGATTTCAGCAGCTAGTAGATAAGTTTCTTCGATCGTCGTAGTCATAGCCGCTTGAACGAAATCAGCAACACAGTCAGGCAGGGCTCAGATATACTTCTTGATTGCCATGTCTGGAGTCTTGACCTGATCGGGACAAATGATGCTGAGCTGTTTGAAGCGAGCAGTGAGCACAACATTTTCACCTTCCTTTTGCTGTATGTGCCAAAATTAATCCTCTAGCTTCTGACGTTCATGAGGAGGGCAGAATTCTTCCAGCATGACTTCCATGTGCTCGTCCCACGACAGGCCGTAGGCTGCATCGTTCGCTCGCTTGTTCCTCTCTGCCGTCCACCAGTCTAGTGCACGGGACTGGAAAACGCCGGTAGCATTCAGAGTTCGGAGGTCATCGGGGCAACCACTCTGTCGTAGAGTGACCTCAATGGAATCAAACCATTGGAATAGTGCGGTAGGACCTCCCTTGCCAGTGAATTCTTTTGGCCCACACGACTTGAATTGCTTGAAATTGAAGATCTTGGTGGTGGCTTTAGGAGCTTCTGTCCTTGATTCCTCAGATGATTTGCTGACATTCTCGTAAGCATCACTCACGACCCTTGCTACACTTTTAGCGATGATGGCAGCAAGGCGTTTGTCTCTCTTTTCTTGACTAGAAAGTAGGGGATGACGGGATCCATATGACATTGTCTACAACAGACATCGTCACAAGACTCAACACATTGTATTCGAATCTCACCCCACACGTCTACTACTTACTAAAGCTCAGGAACACATACAATTATGTAGGCGTATAAACACATAATCAATCAGTCACAGATTCACATAAGCACAGATTCACACAGTCACGTAAGCATATAGAGCACAGAGTCACAGAAGCACCTAACCATGTAGTCATAAGAGGCAGTCAGAATACAGAAACCAATCATTCATAATTCGCGAGCGTTTGAATATAGCGTTCGCATTTGATATATCGAGTCATGTAGTATAAGCGTAGCATAAGAACGTCCATAATTTAGCGATTTGGCAGCGTATCGAGATAGAAATGCAGTGCGAGTCGTGCGTGTCGATCGAAGTGGAAGCAAAAATCAAGTAAATCTCCAAAATTTAAACACATAAACAGGTAAACACATATATAAGCACATAAAATCGACGAAACATCAGAGCCGGCAGTTGCGGGCTCAGAATCGAACACATAAAATTCGAGATATAGATCGTATGCGGCTAGTAGACTTCAGCTACCCAAAGTGGTTCGACTATTCACAAGGACCTGGTGTGCACATTTGACCTTCAGGATTATGCTTTCGCCTCGATTCTTGGGTGTTTGGCACACATCCCGTTAGTCATATTGCGACTTCAGGTCGTTGGAGTCCGTCGAAACTTTGATGAGAGCTTTGTAAAATGAGTGGAACAAGTAGTCAAGGTTAGGGTTTCACCCCTAGCTTAACAACTTTGTCCCTGTTTTAATAAAATAGAGGAAATTATTCATCAAAATATGGATTTCACTCCTGATTTGGCATAATTCTCCCCGTTTGTAGATAAAATGCGGGTTGTTCGAGTAACTTTAGTCGAGAGTTTACGATTTTCACACCTATTCTCGACTTTATTGCCCATTCATAGCTGAAAATTCGAGTGTAGAGATAGTGTAGCATAAGCGAGAGTAGTGAGAAATAAGCTCGTACTTAATCCCTACTGGATGTACTCAAGTTAGTCTGTTGGTTCCTAACTATAGACTAGGTATCTAAGACATCGACCCGGACTAGGCCGTGTTGCCTAATTCTCTATAGTTATGGCTCTGATACCAATCTGTCACACCCCAACCGATGGCGGAATCATCGGGGCATGGCACTGAGCGAAACAGATTGTCCAGAAGTTTCCATAACAATTATCATTACCATTCAATTTAAATAACATGTCCCATACCATGTCTTAAACAGTAAACAAATTATTACAGATAAAATCTAGGCAAGTAATTCTTTTCCGACAACTCAGATTTAAATAGAGCAATTGTTTATCTGCTTCTAGAGACCCTTGATTGAATTACTACAGACAACTATTTGTTGGGCTCCAAAGCTTTATTCTAGCTTCAATTTCCTACCAGATGTGCATCCTAAGCACCTGTCACATACATTAAAATAAAGTCAATACATAAAATGTAAAGGTGGGCATACAAGTTTGATAGTAGCATATAAAGTTCGAATTCGTTTACGCATAACCAGCACGTACACATAGTGAAATGAAGCACGTTAGTTATCAACATAGATCCATCGATATCAATGACTATGGGTTGACTGCCCGAGGTAGTTCGCAATACATGATTACCACCATAATCCATGCAAGTAATTGTCCTTAACAACCCCCGTGCGAACGGGTGCTGAGTCCAAACTATAGTACTATCGTTGCTAAGGCAGGTAGACAACATTCCATGTGTAAACATAACAAACAAGCATTCATAAGCCACGTATAACATGCATTAACGGTTAGCATTCAAATAGTATTGAGTAGTGTGTTTGATGTGATTTGAATAGTTGTAACGTATATAACACCGAAAAGTGCATAAAGCAAAAAGGGATCGAGTATACTCATAGCGGTTGATGGATTGAAGGGAGCGCTTAGCGAGTAGGGTTAGCCTGAATAGTTTGATAGCATAATAATAAGCGACGCGTAAAACGGAAAACAAGTGTTGGAGAGTCGGAAATCTGGTCGATCGGACAGTAGTTCAATCGGACGGCTGACCGTTCGTTTGACAGTCCGCTTGGACCGCTGTCCGGTCGGTAGGCCAATCGGATGGCTATTCGAGTGGATTGTTTCTTCCTTTGAGAAGGTTTGACTTTTGAAGTTTTCGTTGTAGCATTTGAAAACATTGAAGTATCTTTACCCTTCAGGTTGGTCGATCGGACGGCTGTTCGATCGGCCGGCAACCCGATCGGTTAGGTATTTTTAGCAAGACAAGTTCTCAGCAGGGTGTCACCTGATCGGACGGTCGTTCGATCGGGTGGCGCTCCTAGTGCATCGAACATGTTGAAAAATCGATTAAGTGCTGAAGTATAGTATCTCATGATCCGAAGAGTAATCCGATCGGACAGTAGTCCGATCGAACAGCAGTTCGTTCAATACTAGTATTCAAAATAAATTGATTAAGTGTGGGACCATGTGTTAACCGATCGGCTGGCCAGTCGATTGGCTGACTGTCCGATCAGGTGGCTGTCCGTTCGGACAACAGTCCGATCGGTCAGCATCCTGACCTGATCAGCCTATTCATCTAACACTTGGTTGTTTTGATTGTTTGTCGTTTTATCGAGGTATTTTGACAACGAGTCGAACCATAGATCCCTCGTCCTTACTTAGTTCCCCTGGTCGGACAGGAATCACCCAAATCTGGCCGGTGGCTGTTCAGAACGGAGTTTAACGTTTAACCCGAAATCGGTTAACCTCGTGGATAGAATCCGGATCTTGAGCCATGCAACCACCGGAGTGATTTGTAAGCCGGCACAGGCTCCGTTTCTATCGGTTTGAAGGCATTGAGTGAAAAAGAGTTGAAAGAAAGTTGGAAAATCCATCTTTTAATCCTTTTCACCGTGTATATGTTTAGATCTATGAAAGATCTTTGTTTGTTTATGTGGAAATCGGATAGATCCAAGTTATTCTTGGTGGATTGAGGCCAAAACATGAAGTTCTTCAAGAACCCATGATGACATCATCCTAGAACACTTGAATTTTGATGGTTTCACGGTTAAAAGTTAAGATTTGAAAGATAGAAAGGTGTAGGAGTGCGTGTAGATCAAGAAAGTACAAGATTTAGGACGAAATATTACCTCAATCGAGAGGAATCTGAGAAAAGGATGAGCTAAGCGTGCTGGTCGGACAGAGGTTTCCAAAAGTGGAAAGGATGACAATGACAGGGGTATTTATAGGATGCCAAATGAGGAAAGTGCTGGCCGATTGGCCAGGCAGCTCGATCGGACAGCCTGTCCGATCGGACAGCAGTCCGATCGGCTGGCTGTTCGATCGACTGGTAGCCTGATCGACCAGCTGCACGTTTCGAGTGTTCGGTGCGACGATTTTTGATATTTCGATTTCGGTTGCGAGCGGTTCGATACGATAGGGTTTCCTAGTCAAATTACTTTTAATCCCAACCACTCATATCTCGCACTATCCCTTCTCCACTAATTATCATGGTTCGATTGTGATTCGAGTTCGATTGCATTTCGAGTTTCGTTTGATTACCACAACATTCAAAATTAAACATGCGCAAGTAACACGTAAGGCACACACACACGTATAACAATATTCCAAGTGCGTATTTCGAGTTGAGATTTGATTCGATGTCGATTGGATTAGTTAGCTTTATCGCATTGTTACTTCCTATAATTGACAATCGTGGGTCGATTGAATAGCGATTAACATATGTCGATTTATTGTAATTATAGACACTTACTCCACATAATAGCTAAAATAAAAGAAATCTATAATTAGTCGGTTGCGTGAAATCGTCGTTGACTTTGACCTTGACTTTGACTTCTCGAAAACACGGGGTGTTACAGCCTCCCCTTGTTTAGGGAATTTCGTCCCGAAATTAGGGCTGGAAGTTGTACAACACCGTGAATTACATTAGAGAACTTTCTCTTTCTGGACTTTCTCTTTAAATAACTGCGGGTACTTCGCCTTCATGTCGCCTTCGAGTTCCCAAGTGAACTCTGCGCCCTGTTTGCCTTCCCATCGGACTTTCACAATAGGAATGATAGAGCGTCTGAGTTGCTTGGTTTGGCGGTCCATGATTTCGATAGGCTTTTCCACGAAGTGTAATGTTTCGTTCACTTGCAGGTCATCGAGAGGTACAATTAGATCATGCTCAGCCAGACACTTTCGGAGGTTCGAAACGTGGAAAGTCGGGTGGACGTTACTAAGTTCCTCCGGTAGTTCGAGTCTGTAGGCAACTTTTCCGATCCTTTCCAGAATATTAAAAGGTCCAACATATCGAGGCGCGAGCTTTCCTTTCTTGCCGAAGCAGACCACACCCTTCCAAGGTGATACCTTTAGGAGTACGTAGTCACCAACGTCAAATTCAAGGGGCTTGCGTCGTCTATCGGCATAACTTTTCTGTCGATTCCGAGCTTTTACCAGCTTGTCTCGAATTTGGAAAATCTTGTCTGTCGTTTCTTGTATTAGCTCAGGACCGGTTAATTGCGAATGCCCGATCTCGTGCCATACAATAGGCTATCGACATCTTCATCCGTATAAAGCCTCGAATGGTGCCATTTGAATGCTGGAATGATAGCTGTTGTTGTACGAGAATTCAACTAACGGCAGGTATTTATCCCAATTACCACCGAAGTCTATGACACACGAACGGAGCATGTCTTCAAGAGTACGAATCGTTCTTTCAGTCTGACCGTCGGTTTGAGGGTGGAAAGCGGTACTTAGATTTAGCGATGTACCGACTGCCATTTGAAATGTTTCCCACAGTCGTGAGGTAAACCGAGCGTCACGATCAGAGATGATATCACGAGGCGTCCCATGATTACAAATGATCTCGTCGGTGTAGATTCGGGCTAATCGTTCTACCTTGTAGTCTTCCCGTATTGGCAAAAAGTGAGCAGATTTAGTCAAACGGTCAACCACAACCCAAATGCTGTCGTGACCTGATGACGTGTGCGGTAGCTTTGTTACGAAGTCCATAGCTATACTCTCCCACTTCCATATAGGGATTGGTGGTTGTTCGAGTAAGCCAGAGGGTCTTTGATGTTCAGCCTTGACTCTTGCGCATGTCAGGCATTTTCCAACGTAGAGAGCAATATCCCTTTTCATGCCCGGCCACCAGTACTTAAAGCGAAGATCCTGGTACATTTTGTTGGCCCCGGGATGAATAGAATACCGGGATTTGTGGGCTTCGTCCATCAATATCTGTCGTAAATTGGTTCGTTTGGGAATCCAAATTCGGTCCAGAAAGTGGAATATCCCATTCGATTTGCTCACAAGCTGGGCTCCATCGTGGTAGATTCTTTCCTTCTTCAGTGTGCGTTCATTAAAACATGCATGCTGAGCTTCGCGTATGAGGGTTTCGAGATCGTGTTGGGCTTGAACATTATGAGTGCTAAGTAGATAACTCCGTCTGCTGAGTGCGTCGGCAACAACATTTGCTTTGCCTGGGTGATAACGAATCTCACAGGCATAATCGTTGAGAAGTTCTACCCATCGGCGTTGACGCATATTAAGTTCCTTCTAATTAAAGATATGTTGTAGGCTCCTATGATCAGTGAAGATCGTACACTTGGTACCGTACAGGTAGTGTCGCCAAGTCTTTAACGCAAAAACAACTGCGCCTAGCTCGAGGTCATGGGTTGTATAGTTCTTCTCGTGGATTTTTAGCTGACGAGATGCGTAAGCTATAACCTTGTCCCGCTGCATAAGGACACAATCAAGACCAAGGTTGGAAGCATCACAATAGACAATGAAATCATTGTTTCCGTCAGGCAATGTGAGAACGGGAGCATTGCAAAGCATGTGTTTCAGGGTTTGGAACGCAGACTCCTGTTTGGTTCCTCAAACAAAAGGTTTGTCTTTATGCGTGAGAGCGGTAAGCGGCACAACGATCTTTGAGAACCCCTCGATAAATCGTCGATAATAGCCCGCTAGTCCGAGAAAAGAACGGACTTCAGATGGGTTCTTAGATGTAATCCAACTCTTAACGGCTTTGATCTTCGCAGGGTCGACGTGAATACCTTGACTATTAACAATGTGACCCAGAAACTGAACCTCCTGTTAGGTCCAAGAGTTTTGATTTTTAACAATGAACACCCAAATAAATACTAATCAAATCCTGGAAATATAAACAGCACACTCTATCATGCAAGTATCTTCCCTACCACATATTTCACAAGTCCAATCCAGATTTCTGAAATCTTAACTGGGAATAGGTTGAGAAGAGAACAGAATAGATCTTTTGCAGAGATGGTATAATATACAGATCAAATGAGTTTTTCTCAATTTGATATAGGTTTCTTGGGTTTCTTTTGGGCACTTGAGGGCCTCTTTCGGGTGTATTAGATCTATAGCGCGACAACGTACAGCTAGGTCAGCATGTATCTGGATGCAGCAGAAGCTGTCGTTGCCTAGCACCTCCAGGTCAGCATATATCTGGATGCAGCAGAGGAGATACACGACTTTTTCAGTGAAGATTTCAGAGTCAGACCAAAATTGTGTGTATCGGGACAACATACAAACATTCAAATAGAAATGAGCTAATTCCAAGTGACTTTCTTTCCTGGGTTCATGTACAATTTTAGTTCTGAACAGAAGGACAGCCAAGATATCCCCGGATGATTCAACAATATAAAGACCCAAAACCTCAGATGTTGGCTATCTATCAACGCAAGATTTAAGACATTCAAATAATCATACGCCGTTGGTATGTTACCCACATGGTACATAGTTCGTTATGTTTATATCACTTAGTATCTTTTATCATGTTGAGCGTCAAGCCTATCGACATATCGCAGTAGATCCTAGTCTTTTCAGCTATGGCACCTTACATGTGTTAGTCAAACCCTTTAACACGAACATTTATTTCACTTCCCATATCATGCAATCTTTCTTTTTGGCTTTTTCATTTTTCAAATGTTTTTGTATTTTTCTCATTTTCTCCCCCTAAACAATACATATTTACAGCAAACTCTTTTTGTATTTTCTGAGTTTTCTCCTCCTAAACTCTATATCTATCTATATGTTCCTCTCCCCCCCTAAATTTGTGCATAAATCT
>JARYGA010039029.1:0-25654 GCA_030545235.1 Helianthus tuberosus
TATGGAGGTTAATACCAAGCTTTTCCTTTGTCCTTAGTTGAACCAGTTTAAACATCTGTTTTCAGTAAGCGGGACCCACCAAAGGATGAGTGATGGAAAAAATCCAAACAAGTAAAAAATTAATTTAAAGTTACTTAATCTTATTAAAGAAGTTCCCGCTCATGCTAAAAATCTAAAATAGTTGAGTACCCAGGATTAGCACAAGAAGCTGTCAAACAGTTTGATCTAACGACACATGTGCATGCCACTTTGTCAGGTACCTTACCACCTAAACTCCAAGATCCGGGAGCACCCCTTATTTTCAATGCAAGTTAGGGAAGTTAAAGTTAATCAAACTACTATATGTCCTATGGGGATGTAAACTAATGTGATAGTTAAGGTGGAGGATTATTATTACTCGATTGACTTTCTAGTGTTGGATTGTGCAACAAGTGTCAAGGACACACAACCCACGATCATACTACATAGATCGTTTCTAGAAACTGATCATGCAATAATTAACTAATCCTATTTTTATTGATAAATATCCTAAGGGGAAATTGCTAACAAATGTGACCTTCTTGCATAGGAGAGTCACACCAAAGAGGAGCGTTTTATGGTTGAAAGGATTGAAGTGGCTAAAAGAAAGCTATGAAGAAGAAGGAAGATGTGGTGAAGGAAGTGCCAAAGAGAAAGGGTAAACCACCATGGAAGAAAAAGGTGGATGAACCACCCAATCATATTAATTTAAGGGTTGAAGCAGTCATGTTTGTCCCATTTGATAATGAAGTGAAGGGCTCACCTGAGCATTGGAAGAAGGCATCCTTAGAAAGGGAGAAATGCAAGCATCCCACTGGACTACCATGAATATTGCTAGGTATGGCCTGACTGAAGACCCATAAACTTAGCGCTTTTGGGAGGCAACCCGAGGTAAGTGTCTTTATTTTATTTTGTTTTTCTTTGTTTTGTGTGTGTGTGTGTGTGTTTTATAACCATTGAAGAAGACAAGTGTGGAGAATTCATGCAGACATGCAAGGTTAATAGCACTAAATCAATACACATTGGGGCCGATGTGCGTTTGTTGGGCGTATTGTGTATTTGCAAAAGAACCTAAGAGGCATTTGATCAGATCTATGTACTCTTCCATACATTTGCTTAGGTGAACTATTTTGATTTGCTTTTGAGTGATTATACTTTATTTGTTTCGTGGACTTGGTGTTGTGAAACAATTATTATTGTGTCATGAATGGTAGTTTTGTGTCTTTAGTGTGTCTGGTCGAATTGGTGGTTAAATTAGTCGCTTATGGAAATGGGATGTGGAATGAATTGGTAAACCACACATTTTGAGCTAATAACCTGTACATTGGGGACAATGTATTCCAAGTGCGGGGATGAGGAGAATTTCGAAAGAAAATGAAAATTTCAAATTTGTTTTTGCCTTAAAGCACTCTAATCGGATGTGAAAGCGGCTTCTTTGGTACATACCTAATTCATTGTCTACTTGTAAGTAGGGTTCTTAGTCATGGTCTAATTCGTCGAAAGGTAATATGAACCGTTTTCAGCAGGTTGTTATAAGAAAATGTAAGAATTTGCTAACCCTTAACAAGCTATTGGAAATAAATGCAAGCAAACATCGGTAACCTTATTTCCCACACTAGTGAGATCTTGAGCCTATTAGTTGTTAGATTAACTTAAATAGATCTATACATTTATTTGTTGAGAGCAGCCATATGTTTCTCTGTTTTAGAACTTGTGTGATTTGACACATGCCGAGATTGTGGATTTGATATATACACATAGATGACAAAGGAAAACTAGGATTCCTTATTTGTTTGACACCTTTTATTTGTTTGTTTGACATGTATACCTAGAAAATTTCCCTTAGAAACCCATTTTGAGCCTTATAACCTTCTATTTGTTAAACCCAAATTGACCATTAACCTTTACGAACCTAGAATGGGGCATGACTTTAGATCCTAACTAATGCATGGTAAGGATGATTGGGGGTATGTGTTTTTTATCTGCATAACGTCTCGAACGGATTTGCTTGAGGGCAAGTAAAGGTCAAGTGTGGAGATGTGATGGAATGGGGTTAGGAATGATGGTTAGAGTGTTTAAATGTGAAATCTTATGTGTTTTTATCTGTTGATATGCGTGGAATTGAATAACTATGAGAAATAGGGGTGGCAACAAAAACCCAATCATGATATTTTGGGTTATTTTAGGCCTCTTTACAAAAGGAAATAACTCAGAATGGGCTGGGGATTTAGTCAAGATGGGTTAGGATGGGTTTTAAAATACCCATCTAAATTTTAACATGGGTTAGGATGGGTTTTAACTATCTAACCCTAAAATGCGAAACCTTCATTCTCAATATTCACATCATCTGCATCATCGTCTCTTCAAACTTCCTCAAATTTCTAGGTATAACTCAATTTTCAATCAACATATTATTATTTCGATTCAAATTTGTTACGTTACACAATTCTATTCATATTTTTTTTATTTAAATCTTTACTATCTCAAATTTCATAATCAGATCTAATTTGTTGTTACATATTTCAAAATAACTTGTAGACCTCAATGTTTATACCGACATTATAGTTTCAAATTCGTTATGTTTACATTATCAGCTTCAGATTTATTCGATATTTCTTTACAATTTCAGAATTTCATAATCAGATTTGATTTGTTGTTACAGATTTTAAAATAATTTTAAGAATTTGATGTTTATATCGATAGTATATATATTCCAATTCATTAGGTTCAAATTATTACCTTTAGATGTTTTTGACTTTTTTAATTTTTTGAATTTGATGTTTATATCGATAGTATATATATTAAAATTCATTAGGTTCAAATGATTAGCTTTAGATGTTTTTGATTTTTTTTTTAATTTTTTGATTTTTTTTAATTTTTCTGATTTTTTTTAATTTTTTCTGATTTTTTAATTTTTGATTTTTTTTATTTTATTGATTTTTTTTATTTTTTTAAATTTTTAGTTTTTCTGATTTTTTTTTACTTTTTTAATTTCTTAAATATTTTTGATTTTTTAAATTTTTTCTGAATTTATTTTAAATTTTTTTTTAATTCTTTTGAATTTTTTTAATTTTTCTGATTTTTTAAATGTTTTTTTAGTTCTGATTTTTTTGAATTTTTTGAATTTTGGTGATTTATTTTTATTTTATATTTAAAATTTTTAGTTTATCATGACCGAAACCCATTGTGACCTAAACCCATCTTGACCTTTTTCTTAAAAACCCATCTTAACCCAAACCCATCGTAACCTATACACATCCTTACCCATTACCCAAACTTACCCAACCCACCCATTTTGCCACCTCTAATGAGAAATCAATGTTTTGTAAGTTAAATATGAATATTAGATGTGTTTTGGGAAACACAAATGTAGTGGAAATGTTGATATTAAGAGATGGTATAATAGAGGATCGAAATACGAAGATGTGGCTGCAAATGACGAAGAAAATGGAGTTGAAACTGAAAATTTGTGAAAAAAATTTGGCTTATAAAAGGAAACTGTATATATGTTGATTTTTAGGGTTTACAACCACTTTTTGTACAGAAAATGAAGGGGGGCGAATTTGAGGACATTGGGGAGCAAGTTTCGAAGGGATTTCATCATTCCATTCAATCTAGTTGATTCCCAATCAATCACAATGCAAATCAATAGTCGAATTGAAGATCAAATCAAGCACATGAGCGGCTAATCTCTTCATGGTTTCCTCCAGGGCTAGGGTTTTGTAAGTAGATGAACTAATTTAATTTATCTTTATGTTTGGGGATTAGAAATCAAAGAATTCTATACTTTTTGAATAATTAGGAGAAATCGATGTTTTGTAGGTTAAACACGAAGATTGGACGTGTTTTGGAAAATACAAATGGAGTGGAAATGACTTGATCTTCTAGTCTTCAGTCTTTACTTTTGTTTACTTGACTATTGACCAGCACTTTGACAATCCAACACTTGTTCTTCGGTTCTCTGTTCTTAAAGGTGACAGTTGTTTGGCAGTTGTTTTGAAAAGCCTTCAAAGGAGAACCTTCTAGACCAAGGATTATACTTCAACTTATTCCATCAAGTAGGGAAGTTGGTTCCCTTGGGTTTTGGGTTTCATTATTAGATGATATTACATAACCCAAGATGTCATTAGAGTGGTGCCCATAGTGACGCCGGGATCCAAAACTTCTAATCTTCTATCTTCAATCCTTATATGTTACCAAATAATGTTTCCATTTGGAATTAGAGGTAGAAAAAGAATATTCATGACCCTGTCGAGATTGATGAGATGCAACGTCTCTCCTCGTTTCTTTACTTCGTTAGATACAAGAGACAATCATCGGAAGTGGGATGGTGACCCTAATGGTGTATATACCATTAAGGGCATCAATGAAAATATAATTACGCTCTCTTTCAAGATAATGAATTCAAATTTTCCTAGAATAACTGAATCCTAAAGTAGGTTAGTATATTTGGGTGGCAAGTGAAGATGGAGTGAGTTCCAAATTTAGTTGAGCTAGGTGAAAGGAATGTCAAGGTTGAATCATCATTATGCATAATATGTGTGGAAGTAAATGATTTGGCTGAGTATCTCCTCATAACTTGTTACCATGCTAATTTTCATGGCATTACATCAGTCAATGGTGTAAATTGCCAACAATATATGCCTTCACTTTAAGAGGGCCTACTAAAACTACACAAGAACATGCATGGCAGCAAGGTTAAGAAAAAGGTGGTCCGGGCTATTATCATCATTGCGTGTTGGTATATATGGAATATTTGAAACAACAAACTCTATAATCATCAAAAAAAAAAGATGTCCCACTCCAAACCTATTGAAAAATATAAAGTCTTTCTGTTTCATTGGGTAAAGAATTGGGCAAAGATGAATGCTCTAGATTGGGCACAATGGTGTCCTTTTGATTTTGAACACCTTTGATTTAATAAAATCTTGGTGTATGTTTCTCTAGGTGTGTGTTTTACATTTGTACTTTTGGTTTCAAGGTCCTTGTTTGTTCTGTTTTGATGAATTTGTTGAAATTTTCTTTGTTGTTAACAAAAAAAAAAACTATTTTTGTGTAATCTTGTTAGAAATTTAACAAGATAAAACTTAGCCCACATATTCGTGAACTATTCAGTACAATATTTGGGTGTATAATTGATATTAGGCTACCTTTTAAGTGGCTTTGTAGGGATATGGTTGGAATTAGCAAGTTAGTTTGAATAGAAACACAAGCAACTATATAAATACTTGTTTGATAGGTACTAAAAGCCCAAGAACACCAAGAATCACAAACTCCTTAACTCATATTTAAGGTTTATTCTTACACTGAATTTGTATAGGACCTTAAGCTAACACTTAAACTAATCCATCTCTATATAATAGGAATGATTAAGTGTGAGAATTGCAAACATTATAAGAAGTAGATATAACTCAAATATATATTCCATAAAATCTTTCTTTGGTTTCCCATCATAATACATACATCTTCATCGGTACTAACTTCTAGTTAGTAGGAAGTTAATCGTCAACAAGATGACTTCATTGGTAACACGTAACTTGGTCATCATCAACATTTGTTCTTACAGATAGAAACTGCTTATATTGGTTTGTAACACCTCATAAATTCGTGTCGAATAATATAGTGACACGTGTCCATACTCACAAATGTGCCTAAATATTCGACGAGAGGGACTAATATTGACAACATATGAAAGTATGAAAGTGGAGGGCTAAAGGTGTTAACATGCTATTTTTATAGCCTCTGAGTGACCTTTGCGGACCGTATAGCCTTTGGGCTTACGGACCACAAAGCATTGAATTTTCTGTTGTCGATGATCGTATACGGACCGCAAGGGCATATGCCTTACGGTCCGCAAGAGATTCAAATTCGTGCGCCGTTACAAGCTTACGGACCGTAAGCTTTAAGATCACACGGTTCGTAAGGACCTTAGTTGGCAGTTTTTTTTTGTTTTGAGCCCAAGTTTTTCTGCATGAATGCCACATAAGTGAAAACATGCCACCTCCAAGCTGCTCCTTACACGTCCATGCACACTTGTAATGATCCTAGACCAGTGCTAACACCTGTAATGATCTAGTTCAAGTTCCTCAAGTATAAATAGGATCATAGTTGCAACCATTTCCTTGCACCATTTCTTAAATTCATTCTCTCTCTCAAATCTAGAAGTTGCCTGGTAATGCTAGAAGAGGAATGTGTAACTCCTTTGCATATAAGCCTATAGTCTGTTATTTCATTTTTGTACATTTTCGATCCACCTCGGACAGTTATGTTTGTAATAATATTTTAAATCCAAAACTTTTGATGTGCTATCTGTGCATTTGTATATCAATCTCGTCACGTACTCCCCGTCCGAGCCCACCGGGCGATGTTGAAATATCGGCGTGTGACAGGTTGGTATTAGAGCCAACGTTTGAGGGAATTAAACAATAGCCTTTTGTGTTTAATATCAAACAGCACAATAGCATAATCCTTAGACTTTCTGAGTCTAGGCAATGACCTAGGAATAACTCTTATCTTTATTAAGTTGTATATATTGTTTTTTATTTTTGTCAGGAATTAACCATGCCCCAGAATTAGAGGCAATGGCAAGGGACCCATGCGAGGAGGCCCTTCAGGACATGCACCCTCGCTATCGCATAGCTCGAAACATCACAGCTTGAGCCATTTTAGATATTCGAGCAACTCTTCTTCTTCACAACCAGTGAGACATTCTGTCTCACATAACTCATCACCCTCTCATTCTCACCATTCATACCATTCCCACCATTCACATCAATCCCATCACTCACATTCCCATTCATTTCATGGGTCATTTGACCCAACCCAGTATATCAACAGACCTCTAGCTGCCCAAAACCTGTTGGACCAACCGAATGAGCCGGATGAAGACTCGGATCCGGAGTGCCATCATCAGGGTCGCATATGCACCCCATTGAGATTTCTAGTGGCTCTGTATCTTATGTAGGATCATCTTATCAAGGTCCTAACGAATGGGATCAATATTAGAATCAATTCACATTCGTGAATACACCCTCCCATCATTCTCTGACACCGCCTCCGCCGGCTGCACTAGAGGACGTGCAAATGGAACCGGTGGAACAACCGTAGCCGCCACCAGAACCACCAAGGAGTAAACGTGGAGCGTGCATGTCTGTGCGTATGAGACCATGGTCAATCCCGCTACCACCATTACCATAAACTTGCCCTCCTATCCCTAAGGACTCACAAATGGGTGGACCCTCAAACATTGCACCAGTGGTTGATCTGACTCCTGTAACGTTTGTTCAACCACCACCATCGGGCTTTGATAACCCGATTCCCACGTATCCAGATGTAACTGGATATGGCCCGTTAAACCCTACCACGCTAATAGATTATAACTATCAAGTGCCACCGTACGACCCTTATATGCAGGCTGTCATGCACAATGCTTTATACCCTTCTCCTTTCCCTCCAGCATATCCAGCTACTGGATATTCAAATTATGGATACAAGTATCCTGTTGTGGCTCAGCCACAACCAATGCCACAACCATAATTAGAGTCCATATATTGTTATTTATTTAAATTCCAAAAGACCCTGTGTGGGCATGTCTTTTCTATTAGTCCCTGCGTGGACAAGTATTTCATTTCATTTCAAAAGTCCTGTTTAAGGCGAAAGTATTGTAACCTTTCATCTTTAATGATAATTTTTGGAATTATCCATAATATATGTATTCATTACATCCGTCTTCAAGCGATCGTATCGATTTTATTATAACTTTATCGATTCGCTATATATTTCAAAAAGATCTTCTTAATGGTTTTTGACCAGCCAATTGCCAAAGTCCATATTGTTTGACAATTATAAATGATAGTTAAGATGAGTAGTCCTTCTATCTAGAGGTAGTGAACTATGTTCAAACCTCACAACATTATGATCAAATGAGATCATGGCTACATATTTATTGTCAAACCATTAAGAAAATTATTCTATGTTAACATTCAAGTAATGTTAATACTCCTGACAGTGTGACATGAGAAACCACACTAGTCGTCTAGGTGATGGATTACGTCCAAGCCTTATAGCCTATATGATCAAGTTAGATCATGGCGAATATCATCAATGCGATGATGAATTATTTTAACATCCTTAGTGATGATCTGCCTACGGGCTATATTTTATTATCAATTATGACAATGACAGTTGTGGTCTTATGACTCCCTGTCCAAAGGTGGTGAACTCTGTTCAAATTATTATTATTATTATTATTATTATTATTATAATTATTATTATTATTCATTAAACTCCTCAATGCGACAATGGAAGTTGTGACTTTAAGGCGTGACTTACTTGTGTAGATGGTCCATGAAACTAGGAGAAACACATGGACATAAAGTGTTAACATGTTATGAATGTCTATTTAATGAAATATGTGTGTTATATATTTGGGTCCATGGGTAAACAATATGCAAGAAAGATGGATTGTGGCGGTGTTGATGTGGCAAAGGTACTGCTTGTGAATACTGCCCCATGGCCTTCAGTACTACAGGATCTTAACCCAGGCAAGAAGTACGCCCCGATTTGAGAAAAAAAAACTTTTCTTTTTGTTAATAGCAAGAAAGCTCACAAGATGGAAGCCATATGGAGATGGCTCAGGAGGTTGCTGGAGCTCTACCCTGTTGTTTTTGGATTAGAAGACTGGAGATAGGTAAGCGGGGAAGGATGAATACTGTCCACTCTAACACTAGTAATGATTACCAAATGACATGACACCACCAATTTTGTTAAGTAACTTTATAGGTATACACTTTTTTAAAGAACCAAAACGAATCATCTTGATTTTCTTTGTTAGGGTGGTCCCCCCCCCCCCCTTAAAACCCCATCATGGGTGTGATGAATGTGAAACATCGCCGCAAGTGCCCTTTTCAGAGTGGTGAAAAGGAATTTCGTGATGTATATCACGGTCGTGGAACAAGGGTGTGGGTTTTTTCAAGGGCTGTGATTGGGTGTGGGTTAATGATTGTGGTGGTGTGATGGAATGTGATAGTGTGATAGGTGTTTCAAATTTGATAGTGAAAATGTAACTGAATGTGATAAAGTCAGGTTTCAAACTGATATAATCCATGCCCATGAACCGTGACCCGGTTATGTGTTTGGAGCATTCTCAGACCCATAAATCAATTGCATGTTATGTTGACACATTCATTTTGCACATTTTGGTTTCATGCATGCACTTAGTGTCACACCCCCAAAATACCACTTGCAGAAACACCGCGGGGCGAGTGACTTACCAGGATCTTAGCCACCAATCACATTGAACTCATAAATAAATTTAAATAAAACTTTCATTCATTAATATAAAGTGATACAAAACGTTACATATAATTTATTGTACACAGCGGAAGCATAACTCATTTGTTAAGTGTTTCATAAACCACGCATACCTAAACCATTAGATTTGTGTTGCGATTCCATGTATCTCAACCCATGACCACTCTAGCCTTCCAGACAGCAAGTTCCCAATGCTATAACCCTATAGACCTTCAAGCATGCAGACAAGTGTGTCAGACGACCCTGGTGAGTTCAAATTTTGTTAACGTGTTTAGTTACCAGTTATGAATAGAAGACGATTCAATGATTTGATGTTGTTATTTACTCGATTACCACAAATGGCTCTAGATTTATTTGCCCAAACCCCAATGCTCTATCACACATTGGTCAAGTGGTTAAGGTAATTGGTTCACGACCGTCCTCCCCGGTACGGTGTGAGGGTGCCAAACCTAATAGCACTATCAACTAATAACCCCGTTGCCTCCCCGGCAACTAATCGGTATATGTAAGGGGACTTAATGATAGAAATGAGTGTAATAACCAACATCCCAATAACCCGACGTTCCTCCCCGGAACGATTACCAGATGTCCTTCCCCGGGACGCATGCTTGGAGAAAGAGCTGTGAACTCACCTTGGTTTGCTCGGTATGACTAGTTACTTGATCACACTTAATCAGTCAAAGCCTAAGATGTTCATGTACACGTAATCAGTTTACATTCATGTTGTTCACATATATCATGTATCCAACATACACGTTACGTGAGTAGCATACAAGTAAGACACACGTGCTTATACAAGTCGTAATTGTTAATCATGAAATCCATTGATCTATAACGTTTGTCGTAAAGTCACATAACAAGTGTTTTGTTCCCAAACAAGTCTACATCCCAAGTTCACGACCTATATCAGCATTCACAAATGTACTGTTTATTCATACGAGTTAAGTCAAAGTTCTCATCTGACTAACATTGTTACCATGCAACCGATAGGCTTTTATAATCCAACTACTCAATTCGTACAGTTTCGTTCAACATTATACACATCATACAGTTTCATTCTATTACAAGAACACAATATAGCATGTAGCAATTACACATTTCTAACACTAGTTCACATCTCATGTGAATGTCATAAAGTGACCCATAACATAACAGGTGAGTTTGTTATCTATGCTAGTTAAACCAACCTTCTTATTCTAATTAACATGCAATAACAGTATATTATAATCACCAACACTTTTTAACATAAACATCATCACTATCCACTGTTCTCCCGTCTGCCTTCTCGACGAAATACCCCAATGACAACATCATATTCTTCGTCGAGCATGCTCTTGACGAAATACTAAGTTTCATCAAAGACTCCTCGGAGAAACACCTCGACGAAAAACTAAGTTTCGTCAAAGACTCCTCGGCGAAACACCTCGACGAAAAACTAAGTTTCGTCAGTGGCGAAGAGCCTGATTTTTCGTCGGAAGCCTTAAAGTGGATTCTTCATTGCCATGATTTCTTTATGGGATTCCTAACAGACAGCCAATATCCCTATTCCCTCACACATCGATTTATAATAATAATTCAACAATATCATACACTTCCATTTAGATTTAGTGATAACATTTGTAACAGTTTCTCATCATCACCGCACATCTTACCCAAATCAGATCTACAAATGACTTGATTCTATATATGCTTATCATTCCTGATCATGTAATCTATCCCAGAATATCACATCATACAAATCATCGATCACTAACATGTATTCCTTCAAATCTATGCTACAGTTTAATCATCGTTAATAACTCATCCAAATCGTATTCTATCATGCAGAAACCCTAGGTGTATATCATACTTCACATAATTTCTTGTTCAACATATGCAACAAAAACATGCTATACGTAATCAAAACAATCAAGAGAAATCAAACCAAAGACAATTGCACTGACCAAGAGATCAAAAGGAAGGGTTCGATCAAGGAGGGTGGTGCTTCGGCTGGAACCATCACCGTCGACAGTTTGGGAGGAGCTAGGGTTTGCCATCCATTGGAAAGGGACTTATGTGACCCCCTCTCCTTATATGCAAACACACATCAAAAGGGTAATGGGTTTGGGCTCGGTTTGGGTTTAAAGACTTTGGGCCCACAAAAATACATGTTCAAAAGAATGTGCGGTCGGTGAAAAGAGTGTACGACCAAACTTATCATATACATACACATATCATTAACATAACACACAAACTTGCAACCATTTACTTACAACCAAGCGTTTGAATTGTTCGGATGGGATACACACAAGTTTCATTAAATACAAGTTATGAAATGGAATCAACATATAGAAAGACTCTTGAATTACGAGTTGTCACATCATCCCCAACTTGAAAGAAATTTTGTCCCGAAATTTGATAAGTAAATGAAAACGGTAGGTTAACCCAAAACGGCAATATGCAAGATGTTAATTTAGGATGACTGTGGATTTTCCGCGGGTACCACAACATCCCCAACTTGAAAGAGAATTTCATCCCGAAATTCGTCAATGATAACAGACGTTGATACAACCGTTTGGATAACTGCGGATACTATGGCTTACTCCGACCATTGCGTTCCCACGTGAACTCCGGTCCACGTCTTGAGTTCCAACAAAATTTGGCGATTGGAATTCAACTGTGCTAACGAATCTCGACTTCCTGATTCATGCTCTCAATAGATAACTTGACAACTGTAACTTGTCGTTAACCTTAGACGCTAGTAGGGGCATCACAAGTGTTTCATTGAACAACACTTCTTTAGATTCGAGACATAAATGACATGGTGAACATTACTCGATTCGTCAGGTAACTTGAGTTTGTAGGCCACTTTACGGATTCTTTCCAGAGTTCTGAATGCCTCAACGTAACGTAAATTAAGCTATTTGCGCTTCCCAAGTGTACCACACCCTCCCAGTGTGAGACTTTCAACATGATACGATCGCCCACAACGAACTCCTAGTGTTTCCTGATCCAACAAACAATTTCCGATCCAAGCAATCTTCCCAAGAGTTTCGAGTGCAAGCCCTGGACCTGTGATTAGGTTGTCACCCACTTTCATCCAACAAAGAAATTAACATTACTGCCCATGTAATGCCTCAAACAGAGCTGTCTGAATACTAGAATGGTAACTGCTGCAGTAGAACTCAACCAAAGATAAATGTCCTTCTAATTCTTACTAAAGCCAATCACACACATGCCCGAAGTATGTCTTAGAGTGTCAAGATGGTTCATTTACTCAGCCGTTGTCCTACAGTGATAAGTAATGCCCATGTCTAGACGTGAGCCAAGGGTGTTGTGTATTTCCTGTCATAAATCAGGTATAGTTTAAAATCAGAGGTAACAGGAGTTGGCACCTCATGCCTAAAAACCACCCCTCACAGGTAGTTACTCAGAGGATGCGAAGACTTGTTAAGCCTCCTTGATAGCAAGAAAGTGTACTGATTACATGAAACATTCAACGATCACCCAGGTGACATCGTCTCTGTTTCGAGTTGGAAGTCGACTAGTGACAAACTCCATAGCAGTCTGTTCTCATTTCCATATGGGTGTTTCTGGTTGCTGGCACAACTAGAAAGTTTCTAATATTCCACCTTGACTTTCGCACAAGTCAACATCATTCACAAACATTGCTAGGTGGGCCTTCATGCCCGATCACCAATACAAGGTTTATAGATCCTAATATCTCTTCATCAAAATCCAGACAACTAGAATATCGAAGCTGGAGTGCTTCACTCAACACAAGTTCCCTACAGTTGCCGTATAATGAGGTCCACGTTCGTTCCATGAGGTAGCGAATATCATCTGACTTGCCAAAAGTTGCTATTCCATGCCCCGCATGGTCCCAACTTGAAAATTTCTTCCTTTAATGCTTCGGGTTGTACAGGGCGAGTCTGATCGGGTAGGCTAGAGTCGATGGTGAGCTGCATGCTCATACGCGCGTAGGTTCCGTAGTCGAAGTCAGTCATAGGTCCCCTCCAGCGATGCCATTACATGCTTTAGCTTTTTCGAAACACATCGATTTATAATAATAATAATTCAACAATATCATACACTTCCATTTAGATTTAGTGATAATATTTGTAATAGTTTCTCATCATCACCGCACATCTTACCCAAAATCAGATCTACAGATGACTTGATTCTATATATGCTTATCATTCCTGATCATGTAATCTATCCCAGAATATCACATCATACAAATCATCGATCACTAACATGTATTCCTTCAAATCTATGCTACAGTTTAATCATCGTCAATAACTCATCCAAATCGTATTCTATCATGCAGAAAATCTAGGTGTATATCATACTTCACATAATTTCTTGTTCAACATATGCAACAAAAACATGCTATACGTAATCAAAATAATCAAGAGAAATCAAACCAAAGACAATTGCACTGACCAAGAGATCAAAAGGAAGGGTTCGATCAAGGAGGGTGGCGCTTCGGCTGGAACCATCGCCGTCGACAGTTTGGGAGGAGCTAGGGTTTCCCATCCATTGGAAAGGGACTTATGCGACCCCCTCCCCTTATATGCAAGCACGCATCAAAAGGGTAATGGGTTTGGGCTCGGTTTGAACTTAAAGACTTTGGGCCCACAAAAATACATGTTAAAAAGAATGTGCGGTCGGTGAAAAGAGTGTACGACCAAACTTGACATATACATACACATATCATTAACATAACACACAAACTTGCAACCATTTATTTACAACCAAGCATTTGAATTGTTCAGATGGGATACACACGAGTTTCATCAAACAAAAGTGATGAAAAGGAATCAACATATAGAAAGACTCTTGAATTACGAGTTGTCACATGTAGGAGTTTCGGTCCATGTTCTCATAGTTAACCACGTTTCCTTATTATGCACTAGTACTGCATCCAGTTTCCTATTAATCGCATCCATGAATCCATGCACTTTATTTGTATCTTTTGCTTATTTACCCTCGTATTTTCATTTGAAAATCAAGAAGAAAATTATTCCAAAAATACTTGTCTTACGTTAATTTATGTTTCTTTATTTTCTTGTTTATTTGGAGATTGTAGATCTCGAATCCAGCTTCTACCAATTGGTGCTTTCATTCTCGACTTCTTCCTCCAATCATGTTGCCTCGCTGTGAATCGCCAACCACCGATGAACTCCTTGTTGCCTTATCCAAAAACATGAAACAACTTGCTACTGCTACCATTGTCAATACCGACCGCATCATTTCTAGAACCGCCATCATAGCAACCACTTCCACCACCACCAGTTAACACCCCCTAACCCCAAAATCCAATGTAAATGCACTAAAGTGATGAAGTGCTGGATTTAACTTCTCTCACATTGCTAGGGTCTAAATTTTAATTATGGTTAAGTTTGTATGGATGTAAAAATTAACTAAGTGTTGATGTATACTAGGTTTAAGGTTTCGGGTTATGTATACACCAGAATCAGATGTTCCGGGTTATTGATGTTCAGGGGTTTGTTTCCCTGAATACTTATGTATGTAATATAGGTTGGATCGGAACTTATAGAAATTCCGGATTATATGTTTTCATTATATATACATATGGGTTTGTGTGATGTAATAGAAAGTAGAGAAAGCAAGTGGAAAAAGTTCAACCCATCAATTGGAAGACATGTAAAAAGTAGGGATCTTGTCACTGGTAGCCTACTAAATGTACTAGAAAGATTCCGATGAGAGAATTTGATTTAGATTGTTTAAAATGCATTCAGAGTTGATATATGGATGGAGAGACAGGTGAGTAGTCATTACATGAAAGAATGTTACGGATGAAATCGTTATAATATTGGACCCTATGTGGCATATTAATATGAAGATGGATGATGTGAAAAGAGTGAGAAGACATGCATTAAAATACCATGAAGGCATGAAAATCATTGCGTTGCAGTACATTTGGGTGGTTCAGTTTTTTGTTAAGTACCGAGTGTGTGCATGAAGTTTATACCCGAAGCATTAATGAAGATTTGCAGGCAAAAAGTTTTGAAGATCCGAGCATTCATCAAGTGGGAGTCTGTAAATGTACTAAAGTGATGAAGTGCTGGATTTGACAACTCTCAAATTGTTAGGGTCTAAAATGTAAATTTGGTTGAGTTTGTATGAACGTAAAAATTAACTAAGTGTTGATGTATTCCGGGTTTAAGGTTCCGGGTTATGTATACACTGAAATAAGATGTTCCGGGTTATTGACGTTTAGGAGTTCGTTCCCCTGAATAATTGTGTTTGTAGTATAGGTTGGATACTCCGGAACTTACAGAAGTTCCGGATATATATGGGTTTGTGTGATGTAATAGAAAGACTTTTGGCATTTGTCTCAGTTTTGCACATCACGATACCTAGTGTTTGTTTATTAAATTTGTACTATTGTGTATAATGTTACCTTAAAAGTGGTATCAGAGTAGGCTCTGTATATAGAGTGTTCGTACTACTGTAGGCATTTGATTTGAGGTTTAGATTCAAGAGGATTTGTATATCTTGTCTTGTTTCTACGTTTTCTGCATTATCGATCGAGTCAGTGTTTTTCAGCAGTTTTTATCGGTTATCAGCAGATTTACGATGGATTTTGATTGGGTATTAGTCTAATTTGTGTTTGATATTGATTTCAGCAAAAAAAAAAATGATTGAATTTGGATCAGATCTAAGCATTATGGACAAATTTAGCTTGGTTTTTAGGTTTTCAGAGAACATATCAGGTGTACCAAAGATTTTGAGGTGAATGAGAAGATCAAGAAGGTTATTAGCTAGCTTGGTGCAGTAATTGCTGCTTAGGGGAGAGTGATCAGATCAATTGTATAGTCGATGAATTGAAGAAGTTAAATGATGATTTTAATGGAGATAATGATCCTAAAGCTGCAAGGCCTAGGGAGCAGCCAAGTAGTTCACAAACTATTACAACTACAACTGACGCAACGCTGAGGGGGAGGTTGGAAGTGATAAAGTAACTGGTGGTGGAACAACTAGTGGAGCAACTAAAGTTAAGGTGACAGAAGATGTAGGTGGTGATAAAGCCAAAAGTGTAGAAGTGGATCCAGACTAACAAATTGACGCATTGATTGGATTAGATGATGTTTTATTCTAAAGATTCAGATCATGAAGATGATCCTTAACTATTTAGTTAGCGATGATTGGAAGAAGGTGAGATAGTTGAAGGTGAGATCATGAAGACGATCCTCAAGAAGAAAACTATTTAGTTAGCGATGATTTGGAAGAAGGTGATATAGTTGAAGGTGTAGAAGAAGAATAGAAGTTAGATGATGACATTGCTGAGATTGAGCTTAAGAAAGGTGAAGGAATAGCTTACACTTGTGAAGACAATGCTACTATTGATTATGAATCCTTAGAGAGAAGATTTATTAAGAAGAAGATATTGAAAAGATTCCTAATCCTGGAGATATCCCAGAAGAAATAACTTGTACGTTTAAGAAATGACTTAGAGAACCTGTGCCAGAGTTAACTCAGAAGAAACAATATGTTATTACTTGTGAGTATGTTGGAGAGATTATTAGCTGGGATTATGATGAAGTACATAACTTAATAATGATAAAGAGAACTGATGGTGAGCATGTCACAACCCAACCGATGGCGGAAACATCGGGAAGAGATGATCAAATCGCTCAAAAGCATCATAACACTATTGTGACAATATAAATTAATCACAATTTCATAAAATACTAATATTCATACATTGTTTCAAAAGTAACAAAATTGTATCAAAATAATTCACAACATTATTTATTCTAGATGAGTTTCTAGCTTCATCCTAGCTTATTTTCTTGATCACTTCGTCTATCAACCTACAACGTGTATTAAAATAAAATCAACAAAAATGTTGGCGAGTATACAAGTTTAATACATAGCATAAAGTAGAATAAAAAGTTTAAGTACTCATATCCAACATGAACAACAAAATACCAGTTACTAATATGCTGAAATGGTGTCACTATATGTCAAACCCAAGTTTCCAACACAAACACCCCAAGACTCAAGGGCGGTGCGTTACTCCTATAGCGCTATAATTGTATAGCATAGGAGTTTAATAAGTACAATAAGTTTAACAAGTCTATCAAGTTTAACAAGGTTAGCAAGGTTAATGAGCATATAGACACGAGAAGTTTAAATAACATATGAGATTAACAAGCATCAAATTGTTTCATGTTTAAATGTGGATAGAGTGTGAATATAACAAGTTTCAAGCGTTGCGTGTTTTTTTATAGAATACATGTTGCACCCAAAAATGATAAAATAAAAATGGGATCGAGTATACTCACATTGGTTGCGTTTGCGATTTCTCGTAAGTAACGCACGAGTAAGATTGGGAAACCAAGAGAACGAACGTAGTGGTTATCCTAGAGATTTAAAAATAACACATAACGAACTCGTTAGAATTTGTAGGTTAAATATAACCCCTAATGTTTTATTGTTTACAAAATAACTACATTTCGATTTACTTAAAATTTTAACTAAATGTTTTTGGTATTATATAAAGAAAAGATCTCGTTAAATAAAATTTATAAGTTGTATAATATTCCAAATATTCATAGTTTACAAATAAATCATTTAATGTTATTAAACTAATCCTTATATGTTTGTATTATAAATAAAAGATAATTATAATCATTTGGTTTCTATTATTATAATTAAAGGTACTAAAAATTGATTTAAAAACAAAACAGTAAATTATCGTTACATTTGTTTAAGCAACAACGACAACACCCACTATTCTGCAATCAACTTTTGTGAATTGTTTGATTCGTTATTTCATTTGGAACTAGTCTCAGTTCGTCTTCTTTGTTAACATAATTCGTTCATAACCGTTTTGACACAAAATCTCAAACTGAAAAAGAATATGAACCAATAAAGAAACATCCAATGTTAGCATTATTTGAGTTAAATCACACCCACACTGATGAACTCTAACCCTTTTTATAAATCATCCTTTTAGACGAATTTGATTTTTGATTTAAAACTGTTATCATAATAAAGTTAGTGGGCTTGTCTTATATTGGGTTTACTGTCTAGCCCATTTTTTCTAGTAACCCTAGATTGTTTCTCTATTTATAGTGTTACTTTTCTTTGTTTATGTATGCACCTTTCATTATAATAAAACCCTAGCCACTTTTCTTTGGTACATGTTTATCAATTAATATGGTATAAGAGCGTTATTCGTTTTTTTCTTGTTGACATGATTATGAAAGAGTTTGTAGCAAGTATTAGTTGCGCATATCGAACTCTGCATTAAGTATTTTTTGAGGGCTATGGTGTTGAAGTTCATTACCGTGATTGTTTTTCGTTTGATGATATAAGGTTCGGCCAACACAATTGTTTTGTTCCTTGGTATTTATTCTTTGCCACCTCATTTCATTTAGTTAATGTTTATTCTGAATTTGTTTGAATATATTCAAACATTGCGGCCATGAATTAGTGCAGAAATAGCATTGAATAATTGAATAATGTGAATTATTAGTTTGATGAAAGAAATAATACGGCCTTCGAGAATTATTTGTGGTGTGGGAATTTTGTGAAGTATTCATTTAGTTTATGGAGTATTCGGTGCGTTAGCTATTTTGTGAAGAATTATTGGTGAAGAATTTTATTTAATTAGTTTTTGGTATGTTAGCCTACAACAGATTGTTGGTTCACGTGAAGGGTTAGGCTATGGGGTATGGGGCTTGGGTTGGGGCGTTGGTTGGGGGAAAACGCCCAAGCTACTACCCCGGGTGGGCTTGGGTTGGGGCGTAACCCTTGGGGCTTGGGTTTCAAGCCGGGCGTGGGGCGGGGGAGCAAGCTGACATGGCGGGCTGTGAATGACCCATTCAAAGTGGGTTTGAGACTTGATGTGGCTTGGCCACGCCAGCCAAGCCACGCCCACCATACCCCCTTCAAAGTGGGTTTGAGACTTGAGTTTTGAAATTACACTTGTCAACCGATGCCCCAACTCAAGCCACAACCCAAGCCCCACCATACCCCACGGTCTTATATGGCATATTGAAGAATTAGTTTGTTGACTTGCATATTTTAAGAATTAATTGATTGGTTTCGTGGTGTGCAAGCTTCGATAATTGGTGAAGAAATAATGTGAATGATTATTCAACTTGTCCGTTCGTAACTGATTTTCTGATTCGTATTTTCTTTCGTGGATGGGTTCGTATTTGTTGTTGCCTTTGCTTTCGTTACATTAGGGTTTCAATATTTTGGTTCATATTGGTATTAGTATTAGTATTAGTATTTAGTGCTTCCGCTATTGGGTTCTTATTTGATATTGGGTTTTTTCTGCTTGGTATTGTCGTTATAGCGGCAAAGGCTGAATCTCTTTCATCTACATGTGTTTTTGGTCCAGTTCCAATGCCTGCTTCAGATTCACGTTTTTTTGACCAATTCAGGTTGTTTCTAAATTTAGCCATGTCTTCGTCTAATACTTCAGGTATTCCTTCATCCATATGGATTTTGGATTCCGGTGCATCTCATCATATGTCACCCTACTTGTCATATTTTGTATCTTTGATCTCTGGTTCGGCTACGTTTGTTATGTCTGCTAGTGGTACATCTATGCCAATAGAAGGTGTTGGATCAGTTGTTACTCCTCATATTTCTCTCACTAATGTCTATTTTATTCCAAATCTCGCTTTAAACCTTGTTTCGGTTAGTCAGTTGTGCAAATCTGGTTATTTGGTGCTCATCTCTGATTTCGTTTGTTATGTATTGGATTCACGTTCTATGAGGGTGATTGGGACCGGCCGTAGGGTAGGTGGACTTTAAGTCTTTGATGATCTAAAAGGAATTGATGTTGCTGCTTCTAGTGTTGATTTGTCGTCCTTTCGCTTGAGTCATTCATCTCCTGACTTTTATCGGTGGCATTCTCGATTGGGACATGTGTCCGCGTCTCGTTTAAGGTTTTTGATTTCTACATGTGCTTTGGGTAAGTTGAACACTTGTGATATTTCTGATTGTAGTGGTTGCAAACTTGCAAAGTTTTCCGCCCTGCTTTTACACAAAGTACCTCTCGTTCTTTGGCTCCTTTTGATATTGTGCATTCTGATGTGTGGGGTCCGTCACCTGTATCCACTAAGGGTGGGTCAATTTATTATCTATCTTTTATAGATGACTATACTCGTTATACCTGGGTGTATCTTATGAAACGTAGATCTGAGTTCTTTGGTATTTACAAAGACTTTAGAGCATATGTTAAGACCCAATTTTCGGCTGTGATAAAGTGCTTTCGTTGTGACCAAGGGGGTAAATATACCTCCAATGGCTTTACCCAGTTACTTGCATTACATGGTACAATACACCGGGTATCTTGTACCGACACACCTCAGCAGAATGGTGTAGTTGAAAGGAAACATCGCCATCTTATGGAAACTACTCGCTCGTTTCTTTTATTTGCCGATGTCCCGAGTATTTTTTTGGGAGAAGCACTCCTAACTGCCCAACATGTAATTAATCGGATCCCTACTTCTCATAACTCTGGGATGTCTCCTTTTGAGAAACTGTATGGCGAACTCCCAGATTACAATGAATTAAGGGTTTTTGGATGTACATGCTTTGTTCTTCGTCCTCATGTTGAACGAGACAAATTGTCAAATAAGTCATCATTATGTGTGTTTTTGGGTTATGCCAGTGGCCCGAAAGGTTATGGCACTGCACAGAAAGGATATCATTGTTATGATCCTGTTAGTAAGAAGTTGTATGTGTCAAGGCATGTTATCTTCCTCGAGCATATTCCTTTCTATTCGATTCCATCCAGATCACATAATGTAACAAAGTCAGATCTCCTAAACATTGACCCCTTCACTTATGACATTGATGCATCAACATCGTCCAATGTTCCCACTACATCAGGTGATTCTGATGGGCTAGTAGAACTGATGGGCCGCTAGCATCTGGTGGGTCTGTTCAAGATACCCATACATCGTAAGATACAACTTCAGGTTCGGCTATGCCCGAGACAACTCCTTCACCTGTTGAGATAGTTCCACCTCTGAGGAGGTCTTCTCGTGAATGTAAGTCCACCAAATTACCAGATTTTGCCTACTCTACTTAATCGCCTTCATTTGCCACCTTCATCGCAAATATACATCATCTGTCTGAACCTGAATCATATAGAGAGGCTGTCTCTAATCCTCTTTGGCAGAATGCTATAGCTGAAGAGCTCACTGCTCTTCATCAGACACGGGCATGGGATTTGGTTCCATTACCATCTAGTAAACATACAATTGGTTGTCGTTGGGTATATAAGATTAAAACAAAGTCTGATGGGTATGTTGAGCGATATAAGGCCAGACTTGTAGCAAAAGGTTATTCACAAAAGTATGGAATGGATTATGAGGAGACATTTGCACCAATGGAAAAAATGACTACAGTTCGTACTCTAATAGCTGTCACATCTGTTCGTAAGTGGAAGATTTTTCAAATGCATGTCAAGAATGCATTTCTGAATGGTGATCTCCATGAGGAGGTTTACATGATTCCTCCCCCAGGAATTGCTCATTAGCCTAGTGAAGTCTGTCGACTTCAAAAAGCTCTATATAGTCTCAAACAGGCCCTTCGTGCTTGGTTTGAGAAGTTCTCAAGAGTGATTACTTCACTTCGTTTTGTTCCTAGTAATCATGATTCAACATTGTTTGTTTGATGTACGAGTGCAGGACAAATTCTTTTGTCTTTATATGTGGACGATATGATTATTATAGGTGATGATTATGATGGTATTGAGTCCTTGAAGCATGATTTGGCTCATCGTTTTGCTATGAAGGATTTGGGTTTGCTCCGGTATTTGGGTATTGAGGTGGCTCAGTCTCACAAAGGATATCTTCTTTCCCAAATAAAATATATATCTGATCTTTTTCAGTGGGCAAGACTTTCTGATAATAGAACTGTTGACACTCCTCTTGAAACCAATGCGCGTTATTCTCCCAGTGATAGTGTTCCCGTGGCTGATCCAAGTTTGTATCGTACTATTGAAGGCAACTTGGTTTATCTTACAGTTACTCGCTCGGGTATTGCTCATGCAGTTCATGTGGTTAGCCAGTTTGTTACTGCCCCTACGTCTGTTCATTGGGGAGCTGTTCTTCGTATATTAAGATATCTTCGTGGCACTCAGTTTCAGAGTCTTCTGTTTCCCTCTACATCTTCTTTGGAGTTACGTGCCTACAGTGATGCTGATTGGGATAGTGATCGTAATGATCGCAAGTCCACAACTGGTTTTTGTGTTTTTCTTGGAGATTCGTTAATCTCATGGAGAAGTAAGAAACAAGATGTTGTTTCAAGATCTTCTACTGAGGCTGAGTATCGTGCTATGGCTGTGACTACATGTGAGATTGTTTGGTTATGATGGCTTCTTGCCGATATGGGGGTTACCATCTCTCAGCCTACTCCCTTACATTGTGATAACCAAAGTGCTATGCAGATTGCTAAGAACTCTGTTTTTCATGAGCGAATAAAACACATTGAGATTGATTGTCACTTCACACGTCATCAGCTTCAGCTCGAGACCATCTTGCTTCCGTATGTTCCATCAGCCTTGTAGATTGCTAACATTTTTACGAAGGCTCTGTCAGTGTCGCGGTTTGTTTCTTGTGTGACAAACTCTCAATGCTTATTGCTATTGCATTGTGAGTTTGAGGGTGGGCGTTAGCATAATAAAGTTAGTGGGCTTGTCTTATATTGGGTTTATTGTCTAGCCCATTTTGCTAGTAACCCTAGATTGTTTCTCTATTTATAGGGTTACTTTTCTTTGTTTATGTATGCACCTTTCATTATAATAAAACCCTAGCCACTTTTCTTTGGTACATGTTTATCAATTAACAAAAACGAATCGGTTAGCATGGAAGGGAAAGGAGTATACCAAACGAAAGGAAACGGATTCCCGTCATGATGTCGTCGTCGAGCTCCGGTGACATCTTCGAGTTCATCTTCTTCGATTTAACCAAACCGAAACACTATTATAAGATTTCTCATACTTTTAGTTTTGTTTGGATGATTAATAAGGTCGAAAAAGCAAGATTTCAATTGGGGCTTTAACAAGAAAATAAATGGGTAAGGGATGATATACCGAAACAAGATGAATAATATCTCCGGTCGATCCTTCGTACGGCTCCGGCGGCTTTGGTGGTTTTCTAGCGTCGTCTTCAAGCTCCGGCGGTGTGCAGATGACAAGTGATATAGGGTGAGGTTGGTATTGTGTTGAAACAGATTGAGATGAGGGTAAAATCGGTGATGAAGTCTCGGTTTTAAAGCCTTCGCACGAGTCACGACTTATGGAAACCGGTTACGATTGATTGTATGTGCTTTACAATCAGTCTAAGTTCATGATTGAGGTATAATTGGGAAACGTGGCATCGATGCTAATCACCGAAATCAGCGGATGTGAAAATGGAATTCATGTTGTACACGTTATGTATTGTGGCGGCAACTTGTTTAAAAGGAAGTTTCAGCGTAACAGCATTATATGTATTAAACGTTAAAAGAATGACTCGATGTCAAGACCTGGCAGAGTGGTAGAGTTGTTGTTTGATGAAGCGTGAGACCCGTGTTCGATGCCGCGGTTCTCCACTTTGTTTTATTTTTTATTTTAAATGCAAGTTTCAAGATTTACAAAAGAACCCCCTTAACTTTGAAGGTTTGTTCATTTAGTAAGATTAACTTTGGTTATTAACTTAAGACTCATTTTAAAGCCTACAACTAACTAGCTTATCCATAGTTAACTTAACTAATTACTTTCTTTTACAAAATCTAACATAACTTAACTAAGTTTAACTATATAATTAGTATTTTAAAAACCTATTTTCATATAAAATTAACTAATCAGTGAAATAAATAAATAAATAAACTCCTCCAACAATTATTTATTCCGTGAAAGAGAAACAAAAGATCTGATTATAATGGTTCAGATCAAATTTTCAAAATAGGTCGGATTTTGGGAGTTAATTTTGACGGATGTTACAGAGCAATACTTCAAATGTCGAGCTGCATATTTGAGAACTTTGCCAGCAAGAGATCTGCATCATCTTGCTCAGCTTAACTTGAATCATCGAACGTTATTGCCAATGTGAATGGGTTGATAAACAATCTGGTTATAGAAAGAAGGGAAAGCAAGTGGAAATTATTTAAACCATCAATTGGGAGACGTGTAAAAAGCAGGGATCCTGTGAATGATAAAAGGATCTATAAGATGGTATACAAGCCTGCTAAGTGTATTAGAAAGATTCTTACTAGAGAATTTGATTTAGATTGTTTGAAAGGCATTCGGAGTTGGTTTGTGGATGGAAAGACAGGTGAAGCAGTCATCACACGACAGAATGTTTTGGATGAAATCGTCAGAATTTGGATCCTATATGGCTAATTAATTCGCAAACGGATGATTTGAAAAGGCTGAGATGACATGCATTGCAATAATGTGAAAGCATGAGAAGGATTGCGTTGCAGTACATTCAAGTGGTTCAGTTTTGTGTTAAGTACAAAGTGTGTGCGGGAAGTTTATACTTGAAGCATCAATTAAGAGTTGCAGGCATAAACTTTTGAAGATCTGAGCATTCATCATGGGGGAGTCTGTAAATGCACTAAAGTGATGAAGTGCTTGATTTGACAACTCTCACATTGTTAGGGTCTAAAATGTAGGTTTGGTTAAGTTTGTATGAATGTAATAATTAACCTAGTGTTGATGTATTCCAGGTTTAAGGTTCCGGATTATATGTACACTGGAATTAGATATTCTAGGTTATTGATGTTCAGGGGTTTAGGTTGGATACTCCGGAACTTATAGAAGTTCCGGATTATGTGTTTTCCATATATATGGGTCTATGTGATGTAATAGATAGACTTTTAGCATTTGTGTAATATACAAGTGCAGTATTTGGTTGAATCTTCTATTTCTACTCCTTTCTGTCTATGTTTACAGTGTGTACATGTATGGTGATGGATTCCACACATCACGATACCTAGCGTGTGTTGATTAGATTCGTATTATTGTGTATAAGGTGACCTTACATCCACCTACCCACTTTCGATGGTTCTAAACCGCTTGATTGGTTGTTTCAAGCCGACAACTACTTCGCATTCTATACATTCCGCCCCCGCAACGCCTTACTCTTGTTGTCTTTTACTTTGTTGGTGAAACTTTCTCATGGTACAAGCACCTTGCCCACAACAATTTCTTAGGCACATGGCCAGATTTTGTTCATGCTCTTGAATTGTGTTTCGGACTATAACCTACAAATACCATCAAGCCACATTGTTCAAGCTAAGTCAAACATCTACCATTGCTGGTTACCAAGCTGAGTTCGAATGCATAAGAAACTGT
>JARYGA010039030.1:0-48404 GCA_030545235.1 Helianthus tuberosus
GTTTTCGGCAGAAAATCAAGGATTAATGAAAGTAGCAACCCTCCTAAGTTCTTGTTAAGGAATAAGGTTCAACAAAAGATATCACCCAGGAAGGGTGTGCCAATTTGTTAAATTATCAGGCTAGTTAAGCTCTGAATATATAGAATCATTCGAAGGAAATCGAATGTATCAAGATCACATAGCTTATAAACTAAAACCTATTTAAGGAGCTTAGCGGAGCTCGCAATGCATTACACATTAATGATTTAAGGATGTGTTTCGCCAATCAGTCGAGAAGCATTATCACATAATGATATTCATATTTATGATATGATGAGCAACCTGTATCGATTAAAGATCGACAGGTTAAGAAGCTCCAAAAGGATACATGTACCTAATATAAAGGTCACTTTGGGAGCTTGGAGAGACTCCAGATATGCTATAGAAGTTAAGTCCATGATTTGACAAAAAGAACTTCCAGCATTTTAGGAAATCTCGAGGTAGAGATTTCTTTTAAGGGGGTGAGGATGTAACACCTCGAAAAAATCACATCCAATGATGTATTGACACGTGTAATAAACCCTAATGAAGTCCAATGTTGAATTTAAGGGACTAATTTTTCGAAAAATCGAAAACCTTGATTATGAAAGGACTAGAAGTGTTAACATACCAAAAAAATAAGTTTCTGAATAACCTCGTACAGTATTTATAGTCACAAATGAGCCGTTTGTTGATCGAGAGTAGCCGTTCGCGTAATTAATTGAAAGTTTGTGTAATGAAGGGTTAAAAGCGTCAACATGTTAATTCTTACCTCTGAGTGACCTTTTAACAAACCGAGAGCTTCATGATATTTGATTTTACTCTCGAAAATTCCAAACATTGTCCGTCTAAGGTTTTTATGCCTATAAGTAGAGTTACGCGCAACTTTGCAAGTTAGAGGGACTAAAAGTGTCAATATGTTTAATTATACCTCTGAATGACCTTTTAGTGAACCCGAAGCATCGTGATGTTTAATAATATTCTCAAGAGTGCCTAATATGGATTAGAGGAGGCTTCGATGCTATTAAACGATGAAATACGCAAGTTTGTGCATTAGAGGGACCTAAAGCGTCAACTTTTGAATCTACGTCTTTCAGTGATCATTTAAGTGATTGACAGCATAGAAATAATTAAACTCGTGCTTAGGAATGCCCATTATGGGCCATGGAAGGCTTGGATTTCATTAAACGACATTTCGCACTACATTGTGCGATTAAAGGACTATTTGCGTCAAACTGCAAAAGTATGTCGAATCGTATGGTAACGGACCTTCTGGAATATGACCATGAGTTAAACATACCCTAAATATCCTTTGTATAGCTTAGATATAGGCTTAGAAGCGTTTGGTGCGCAAAAATAAACTTTTAAGTCATGCAGGGACTAAAAGTGTCAAAAGTGCACAAGTTTGCATTTTCGCGCATATCTTGCGTTCTGAATACATCCGGACACCCAAAAATTTATGTAAGCACTAAAATATTTTATTTTAGTGTTTGGCTTGATAAAATTCCATTCGTCGCGTAGTTTGGATCGTTTTTCGCGTCTGTTCGTGTTTCGTCGTAATTAGACGAATAACGTGACCGTACGGCCAAACGAACCGACATCCGACATGTTTTTGAGCATGTTTCATGTCCCCTATGTTTAGGCATCATTGTAGACCTTGAAAATGGCTTAACGGGCCTTAAACATGCCAAACATGACCTTAGAAGCTAACAGGGACCATTTCAGCAATTATTGGAAACTTCTGTTGCTGATCTGAGTAGTAGGCGGGCCGCGTAAGCTCTCTTTGATTCTTACGCGGGCCGTGTGAGTCCATCAGAGCTTCAAAAATCAATTTATAGCCATTTACAGCCTGTTCCAGCTTGATCCAGCACTTGCAAATGGTATTTCTTCAATCCTTGGGCACCCATAGTATTAGAAAACAGTGGGTTTGAAGTGTACGGTCCAGATCAAGGCTCGTTTATCGAGGAACAATCTTAACAGTTCTCAGAAACCTATAAATACCCCACTTGATCTTGCTCTCATTCACACTTGATTTTTGAATTCTCTAAGTTGGAGACCTTGCTCTTCATACCTGAGAATTTAGGATCAAAACCTCCTTGCTTGGACCCTTTGTAAGTGTCTTTTCGTGCTTAGTTTAATTGTTTAGCGTTTATAGCCGAATAGTCAATCGTTTCGATAAACGCTTTGACTTTTAAACGGTTGAGCCATTGTTCCTAACGAACATGGCTACGTGACCGTAATTAGGTTGGTGTTAAACCCTCTAATTTTGACCTTTAAAGCTTAAGTGAAATTACCAAAATGCCCCTTCGGTGCATAGTTTGGTTATAATTAATAAATTTCACATATATGTAATACCCCACTGATATAACTTTTTAAATTAAGTATTTTTACTGATTATATCACACCTAAACCTCAGATTAATATTTAACCTCTCTTATAACCTTTAAAATGACCAAAATACCCCTACGGGGCATAAATTGGTTTTAAATTCGTTTTGGGCATAATGGAAGGTATCATACGGATATCACAATATATTTAAGGCATATTAACTTGGGAAACCTGTTTATGACTCTTTTGGTTACCCGTTACGCACTTTTCGCGTTCGGATCGGTTTATGTAACTAGTTTGCATAAATTAGCCGAAACGGGTCAAACCTTATCATTTTCATCTCAAAATCCAGAATGTGTTTAGTTTACCCATATTAAAAAAGTATACAAGCTTGTCGGGTCTAAACCACATTCTAATCCAGTCTTCGCTTAATCTTGCGTCTGAACCGTATATCCTCCTTTAAAACTAACTGGCTTAAGCATAGGCTTAATTAAGACCCGTTAGGAATCTAATAGGTTATTAAAAACCTTCGTTCCAGATTTAGGAGCCCAGTAAAAGCTATCTGCATTTGCTGATTGAATACGGTTGAGATAAATTGAATAATTTGCTCAGGTAAATACTTTTAACTTATTTTCCCTATACGGGCTTGGGGTACGGTATATAAAATACCGCTTGGTCGGGCATTGAATTTTTAATTGTATGAAGGTTAAATTATTGAAATGCCCCATTTAAATTGTTTTGTTTGCTTAAAGCCTTTGGGGGGTTAATGACCATGTCCCGGATATCCTTGGCATCATTCTAAGGAATGGCCACGACCTAAGCACGGGGTGTAGGCGTACACCTGACAGTGCATATATAAATAATAAGGTATAACCGCCGGTTTCGGGAATAACTCGCCGCGGGACTATATCATGTGGTGTGTCTATTAATCTTTAACCCGGTGTCAATCCGGGCTACTGAACGTATAATGAACATGTAATTCTTTTACAAGTTTATATATAAATAATTATCCCAAGTTATAAAAAGTTTTGTGCCATGTGCATTCAAATCAATTTTCTAAAACATTTTCAAAATGAGTCAGTTAATTGTATTTACCAGTGTAAAATGACGTATTTTCCCAAAAAAGGCTAAGTGCAGGTACTAATCGGAATAGGCTGGCCTCTCCTAGCATCAAATAAAAGTCTCGCAAGCTTAGATGCCTATAAAGTCTGTTGAACAATATTATCTATCTGTTTTAAAATCCGCCTGTGGATCCATCTTACATTCCGTTGTAATGTTTGATATTACTTTTGAATCAGATTGTAATATATTTTATCTTTTGCTTCTACTGTGCATTTAAATTGTGTTGTTTGACTATGATGATATCAACTACGTCACGATACTCCCCACCGAGCCCACCGGTAATACGTGGAAATATCGGGGTGTGACATATACTCTGTTTTGCGACACAAGTGTATACCTACTTGTTCTAATCGTAGTTTGTGGTGTCCCGTTTGAAAAAAAAACGTTATTAGAGGATGTATCAGCACATATGTAGTTGACTATTATTGGGGGTTTTAGGTGGTGATTGAAATAGTGTTGCTGATTGCATACTTTGAGAAGATCTGTACAATTGCTGGCATATACACATATGTATATACAGTGGCGAAGCTTGAAAAAAATGTTCGGGTGGGCGGAAGGTACCGGACCTAAAAAAAGATTGTTCCTTGGACCTCTCGGCTTATACCATTCAAGCTTTATTTTATACACTCCTAATGACATATAAGCTAGTCTTACTTGCTCCCTTATATTAACCGGATATTTCCACATTTCAAGTCGCTTAGCGGGATCTCTTTCTAGACTACTAACATCCACTTCATTAATGTTAATCGGATTTTGAGGAATGTTTTGATTCGCTTCATTAACCGGTTCATTATTCGGTTCATTATTCGCTTCATTAACCGGTTCATTATTCGCTTCATTAACCGGTTCAATATTCGCTTCATTAACCGGTTCGCTTGTTGAAGCTTTTTGCCGTTTAATCTCATTGTTTCCATCAACTTGTTCTTCATTCTTTCTTTTAAAAAAAGAAGTTATGATTTTGTTTTTCCCCATAGCGTAATCTAACAAGAAACAAGTCAACAACACAAGTTAAATCCCTAATTTATTTCAACAAGTTACAGCCTGTTAGTTTGTTACAGCCTAATTAACCATCAACAAGGCATTTTCTTTTTCTAATATCTAGCATGGTTACAGCCTAATTTCACCCCTAAATCCCTAATTTCAACAAGTTTATGGCAAAAAATCGGTCCAATTTCATCCCTAATTTAAACCTAAATCACATAAATTAAGCCCTAATTTAAACCTAAAGATAAAAAAAACACATACCTCGTCTCCTCGAAGTCGATTAGTCGAACGAAGAAGACAGCCCACAGCCGCACCTGCGTTTTTTTCTTCTGTTCTCCTCGAGTCCTCGTCTCCACTCTCCAGTTAGCAGCAAGCAAAAGCAGTTTTTTTTTTTTTTTTTTTTTTTTTTTTTTTTTTTTTTTTTTTGTGACCGGTTAGCAGCAGCAACAGGTTTAAGTGTTTAACTAATGGGCTATTCAAGTTATAATGGGTTTTCTTTGGGCTTTTAATTAATGGGCTAAGTTATAATGGTTTTTTTTTGGGTTTTTTTTGACCGGTTAGCAGCAAGTCAGCAACAGGTTTAACTAATGCCTAATGGGCTATATAAATATTTTTTTTTATAAAACAGGAGGGGTCGAAAACGTATATACCAAAAAAAAAAATTAAACGGGGGGGTCCAAAAAAATATATACCTAATTTTTTTTTAAACCGGGGGGGTGAATACATATAAACCTAAAAATTTCTATACGAAAAATAGATACGTAACACTACTTCGCAAAAAGTTCGGGGGGTCGGGCGCCCCCCCGGCCCCTCATATCCTGCGCCACTGTGTATATAGTTTTATACACATGTGTATTTTCGTGCTATTATACGTATGTGAATTAACAGTGTATAATATTAAACTGAAAGTTGGTTGTGAAATAGTTGTATATTATCGTCGTACAACTGTATTTTTTTACCGTGAAAGAGTTTTGTATAATTTTAAAAGTTTTGAAAGCCGTTTATTTAACTATACTAATTTGATTCAAGTGATTAGATGAATTGTGAAAAAAATAATGTTCAGGTTACATTTGGTGAAGGAATTCATCTGGTTGTTGATCTTTACAATAAGCCTACTGTCGTCGAAGATGCAAATACAAATAAACGTATAATATTCTAGCGATTTGAGGAAATTATATAATAAATTGAGACACTTTATAACGCATGTGTAATTGTGGAAAGGCGTTGATGGGGGGCAGAAGGATGATGAAACAAAACGGGAAAGTTAAGAGTAGAAAAGGGAAAACAAACAAAACGCAAGACAAGAGTCAATTACCGCGGTTCGTGTACCTTTTTCAGATAACTTGGAAGGTATTGTTTTTTGTAGTTTTGTTTTACATAGCTAACTTATTTACTTTAACACCGTACTATATGAAATTAAGTGTTGCATTCCTTTAGAAACCATCGATAAAACAAAAAATGAACATAAAAGCTTAAGAAAAGTACAAGTAAGAGAAAGGATGTTTGTGTAGAAAGCTAAATATTAGGTACTGTAGTCTTAGAATTTGTGTTGATTTTGTTACCAAATTTGTATTATACACGTGTAAAGATTGAGATATTATTACATTGTGTAATTTTTAATGTAGAGACTGAAAAAATGGGAAGAAGAGGCGGTCAGCTAGTAAAGTTCAACCAAATAGAAGTCCAGAAGAAGATGAAAAAATGAGGTACCGATAACTATATAATCTGTTATGTATGTTAGCATATAGAGATTAATGTTGCGTATTATAAAAATGTATAAAATAGACTACTTTTTTAAAGGGCTGTATATTTTTTTTCAGATTTTGAAGGAGATTATAAGATGAATGCAATCAAAGAACTATTCAAATTTAAGAAACAAAATCCAAAGAGGATTGTTTAGTAGTCGTTATACGTTTGGTTATCTTGTTGGTGCTTTGTGTAACTGAACAAATTGTTTTTAATGAAGAAATCATTTTTTAGGTTGTGAAGTGTATGCATTAAATATAAACTGATGACCTGTATAATAAAATTTATGAACGTTATTAGTGAATTTGAGATCTATGTATTAACTTATAATAAATATGTACATTACGACGTATATGTAGGTGTATTTAATAATAGTGCATCGGTGTATTGAGCTCTTATACACCTATATATTACAACACATAGATAAGTGTATTTAAAAAAATACATCTGTGTATTGAGCGAAATGTGCATTTGAAATTGATGTATCTACGTGTTACACATAATTCAGTTCATAAATACAAGCATGTAGTTGAATATAAACCATTAGTATAATGATCTATTATGTGAATATGAAACATATTAATATCCAGGAAAAAAAGAACACGTATGGGATGCGATCCGACAAATATTGGAAGATAGTCTGAATAAAAAAAACTGTCGATCTCTAATATATTTGGATGAAAATTGATTTAGAATCTTGATAATATTTAAATGATATTTTGAAATCATAAAAATATAGGATTAAGTAGCTGTTTTTGGATAACTAACCACTAATGATGGAATATAATTAAAAACTAATATTAATTTATAAGTATAATTACAATCCTACCCCTTTTCATCTTAAACTAAATGAATGGCTAGGATAAGTTTACAAGGTTCACAAGGAAGGGGGTATTCACAAATGAACCTAACCATATATATATATATATAGACAACCTTCTTATGTGTATATAAGTGTGTGCTAAAGTATATGTACTTAGAACATTTAGGATGAATAATCATCTAAAACAAGAGACACCAATACATGACACTAAATACTTGTAAATAATCAAGTATAAAATATATGGATACCCATATATATATACACATATATCCATGAATGGATAGTTGGAAAGTTAATACATGAAAAGAGATATATATAAACGAATTTATATTATATCCTAACATATATTCGGACAAGGGACAAACGGACAAACTAACTTATATAAATATATTAAAGAAATAATATATATCCTAAACCGACACTAAAGATATAATAAAAGTTCAGTAATAAACTAAATATATCGTCACCGACAACGACCGTTGGTGTCGTCACCACGAGGAGCTTATACATTTTACCGACGACACTTGGGAATTTTCGACAAGAATATATATATATATATATATATATATATATATATATATATATATATATGGGACCGCAAAAATGAAAACCACCTCCAGTTGTAAGAACCGTGAGAACTACACCGTACGGGGCGAGGTGGACCAATTTTTTTTTTTCATAAACGTAGATGCATGTATTATAAACACATTTGTAAAAAAAAAATTAAAAAAAAGAAATGTCGGGTGTGTAGTTTTGAGCACCCAAAGTTTGCGTTTACGGAACCCGTAAATTTTATTTAAAATTTACGGTACCCGTAAACACAAACTTGTGGTGTTTAAAACTACAAATACGACATTTTTTTTAATTTTTTTTTACAAATGTGTTTATAATACAAGCATCCACGTTTAGGAAAAAAAATTTTGGTCCAAGTCGCCCCGGATCAAAAAGTTCTCACAGTTCTTACAACTGGAGGTGGTTATCATTTTAGCGGTCCCATATATATATATATAAACGACTACGACGGCAAGTTCTAAAAATAATATATTTTTAGACAATTAACTAATATATATTTTGCCTTACATAAATCCGAAATTTATATAAAATTTACTAAGTGAAAGAATAGAAGTATATAAGTATACTCATATGTAACAACCCAAAAATATTAATCATAATTAACCAAGGTTAACTAACTTAGTTAAGTTAACTAACATACTATTATTTATAAAAATTCTCTATTTGAAAAGAATAGAGGGACTAAAATTGTAAATAAATGAAACTTGGTTTTTATAAAACAAAATTTTAAAAATCCCAAACACATAGAGGTGTGTGTGCGACCAGGGGTGAATAAGAACTCCCCCAAGACCTAATTTCTGCAAATTGGTAAATTAAAGGTCTATTAGGAGTTCAAATTTGTGTATGAATCAGTGATTGTGATCATCTAATCCAAGGGATTAAAAGGTATGTCACAATTTGGTATTCGGTGATAATAGAAAGATTGTTGCAAATTGAAATTCTGATTGCTACAGAATTAATGATAATTATGTAAGCCAGATGATGTAAACAAACTTAGGAACAAACCCTAAGTGAAAGATTTCGAATCAAATACCAAAATTACAAGTATTTGAATGAAACACTAGGTGTATATAAGTGGGTTTTGTGTTTATGTAGATTACATGAAGTATAATGTTGTGAGTAAGGTATTTGGTGCTTGATACTTTGAATTTTGATGCTAGTTAATGTGCATCAACCAATTTGCTAATAAGGATTATGTATACTTGGTTAATTAATAATGTCTAGACCTAAAAGGTTAGTATATAAATCTTGCCCGCAAGATGCTTGATGAAATGCCAAAGTAATCATGGATTGATTACAATGTATGAAAGAATCAAGTAAATGAGATTTTGACAAATTACGTGACATATGTCGTATTATGAGTTCTAAACGATAAATCGAATTGAACTCTATAGGCAAATTGGGTGAATCATCAAGTGGCCAAGACGGAGCGGACACTCGCTTGAAGGGAAAGCTTTAAAGGTACGTAGTTTCGTGCTTCGTAGAATTCTCTTTATTTGAATTGTAGTAGCATATGATCGGTTATTATAAACTAGTCGTAAAGGTCGGTTCGTACGTATACGATGTATTTCGTAAGAACGAACCGGAAGATCTAAATGATAAATTGACGATACGTTTGAATGTCCGAAAGTGATGGATTTCACTAAACACTCAAACGGGATAAATTGAGGAAATTGGTAATAAGTTTGAATGTTCTAAAGTGATGGATTTCACTAAACATTTAAACGAGATAAATTGAGGAAATTGGTAATAAGTTTGAATGTCCGAAAGTGATGGATTTCACTAAACATTAAAACGGATCAAATTGAGGGAATTGGTAATAAGTTTGAATGATCGAAAGTGATGGATTTCACTAAGACTTTCAAACGGGTTAAATAATGAATCTATGAAAAGTTTGGTTGTATAAAAGCGATGGATTTCGCTAAGTTAACCAAACGGGTCAAAAGAAGTCCTAATGCATACCGGAATGGTAGCATAAGTAATGAATTCGGTTTAATGCCCGAGTAATGGGTGGGATATCAAAAATACACGTAAACCGAGAATCAAGAACGCAAATTGAAAGTCAAGGACTAGGGTTTCGAGTTATGAGGAAAAGGTGTACAATTATGCATATAGAAATTGTGCTAAATAAGTTCAACTATTTTAGTTGAACGGGTCGAATAATTAAAAACACATATTGAGTATTGAAATGCATAAATTCCGTAGATAGAATCCCGTATAATAGGAAACATTCCTAGTTATGATACTCATATGCATTTGAAAGAAATTAAACGAGATTGTGTGTTAAATTATGAATGGGTCAAATATTTTGTGTATAAATATAAAGCCAAGAGCTTGTAAGTTAAAGATTTTGTTAATCCGGATGTTGGATTTCAAGTCCAAATGATAGAAAATCAAATTACGATCATGTAGAAAGAAACAGAGGTTAAACGGGTGAACAGATTAAAAGTTATGCAAGATTTAGCGTCAACGGGCAAACTAAACAACACAGCAACAAAGTTATTGCAGTAGGGGCGTCGCTGACGCCTAATAAGGCCGTCGCCGACAGGATTCCGTCGCTGAAGTTTGTCGACGCCCAATCACACTGTCTATGAGACTTTTGTCCCGACGCTAAAATCCCCACGGCGTCGCCGATGCGGCTCAGTGTCGTCGCCAACGCCACCTCAGACGATGCCTTTCAAATTATTAGTTTTTTTGTAAAATTAGTTTTGATGGTTATCCATTGAACGTTATAACACTGTCTAATTGAAATTTTCTCAGTTTTAGGTTGTTAAGAAGTACTTTGGGATGAAGATTAAGTCGAACAAGGAACCGAACACGAAGAAGAATGTAGCTTTTGCAACATTGTTTTAAATCGTTGTTTTGAAATTTATATCTAAGCTATCGTGGAAATACTTTCTTGTATCTAAACAATAGTTTTAAAACAACTAAGAATCATGTTGGGAGTTTTGTAATTGGCATTTTAAGTATATAAAATGCGAACTTATTATATATTATATGTTTAAACTGGGCACGGGTCTTACATCATATGTATGAAATACGTACATCAAAACACTTGGTAAAATACAAGGATTACACGTAATGTACATGAATACACTTGATGAAGTATACACATACAAGAGCACACCATACATGTACACATAACAAGTTCGATGTTAAAAATATTTATTTTTTTAACAATATATCAAGTGAAATATACACACACACACATAAGGATCGAGGATCCCTTCGAACATGAATATATATATATAAAGAGAGAGGGAGAGAGAGTCAGGTTAACGTACAAGAGCCCTTATCCTACATTACGTACGCGATCATCTTAGCCGTCAGATCTTCATCCCACATTGAAATCGCATGTTGGTTTTTGTAACAATTTCGCATGTTGGTTTTTTAACATGCGATTTCATCCATGCTATTTTATAACATGCGATTTCACATCGCGTATGTAGCATACGTTAAGCCATTTTGTACAATACATTTTTCCTATATATATATATATATATATATATATTAGCGACATAATATATATATTTCATAACAACGACACTTGTGTGAGACACAAACACGAAACTAGGAGCTATGCCCAGTCATGCGTGACAAAGACATACGACTAATTGGATGAATCAAATGTGAACAACTTAACATAATACTATTGAGGACGAGGCCCCTTCATACATAACAAATATACATGACAATACATATTTATGAAATATATATTAGCAACAAATGAATAAATAAGCTACCAACGTATTAACATAAACAAGGGTATCCAAACAAGACAACTATAAGTCTTAACGAGTATTCAAGATGAGCAACGTGTACACGATCTAGTAAAGACCTAAGTATCTAACGAGTTAGAACACTTGTAGGTTGCGATCTATATAAGGGACACCCGAGTCTGCTAGCACGCTATTTACTTGAACGCAAAACTGTGAGTTTATGTCCCTCCTTTCAAACTTTTCAATGTTTTACTATTAAACACTCGAGGGGGAATACATGTTACAATAGATGGTATGTTTAGCTATGGAATGAAATCACTTTAGATCATGTGCGCATAAGAAGTAAAAGACAATAGTAACCATTAATCATACATAATGACCGAGGTGCAAAAGGTGTAGATCTATTGAGTTTTAGCGAGCTCCACTCCTGGTTTCTTAACCCTTTAGGAGTGCTTTTGTGGTCCCATATAGGAAGGGTCCGAATAACATCGTCTAGGTTTGGTTACTTACTTATGGCATTCATATTAATGTATTAGCTACACATTGATGGATCCTCGAATTTCATATACGCTTTCTCATACCGGTTTATAATACAAAACTTTCAAATGTTTTCGAGATTCATTTGATACAACGCAAACAAACACAGGAATTCACCAAATTTATGTTGACTTTTTCAAAACTAAAAGTATTTTAGGAAAAAAGCATAACATGGTTGAAGATCAAGGAAAGTGGAAATGTAGTGAACGATGGCCATTTTTGGAGGGTTTGCCTTATATATTCCACCTTCGTGCGGGCATATAGAAGTCAAAGCCTTGTTTTACATTTATAAAGCAAACTATATTTTTGTTGAAGGCATTTTGTAACTTGAAATACAATTTGGGAAATGTTGTGAACTTATTCTAATACTTTTGTACTTGTGTTTCAAACTATATATTAATGGCGTCATTGTTATTTTTATTGTTTGCTTAGTCGAATGCAATGTTTACCTTTCACGATCACACCTCACGCTTCCACTACGAGCAGGGTGTGACACTATGTGCTCGATGTGAAATCTTGACGAGTCACCGACTCTTCAATGTATGTTATTGTAACACCTCTTAAAATCACGACCAATGTAATAAAGAGACGTATCATGAATTTTAAACGTGTTATAAACCCGGATTATGTTAAAAGATGTATGGTAGGGTTAAAAGTGTCAACATGTTAATTATTACCTCTGAGTGGCCTTTTAACGTTTCCAACTCTTGATAAAACATTAATAGGGTCTCATGAATATCTGATAAAGACATTTAAAAACATCTGGTTAAATCTTTTGAGAAATAATTTAAAATGTCAAGAAAAATTATCATGTGACTATACACGACAATTTTCATTTTATGGCCTCTTTCACAAGATTCCAAGGTAACTCATGCATGGTAATGCATTCTTAACAATGCAGACCTGATCATGTGGGCCCTTCCTGCTGATAATGACCAGAGATTCGAAATATGATAGGTTGCATGGTCAAATGTTAAAGGTTCTCAAGTTTTTGTATTCTGTCTAGGGATTACGGACTGCAAGGAGACCACCTTACGGACCGTAAGGTGGCTGATCTGGGCGAGTAAAATTTAAAAAGCGGATACGGACCGTAAGGTCTTAAGCTTACGGTCCGTAAGACATGTAACTGGGCAGTAAAATGGATAGCTGCAGGTTACAGCCATTCCACCGCCATTGAAACTTAGTTTTTTGATACCAGGGACTTTGCCACTGGTTTTAACAGTATAGGGACACCTGGAATCATCAGGGATCATTATAGGGACATGTGGAATGATCAAATGAAATAGAAATCCCCATATAAGGCTCTTGAAGTTCACTTGTTAGATTGCACACTTGAAAATTTGCTTCACAACTCTGGCTCCGGAGCTTCCTGAAGTTCAAACAAGCTTTCCTCAGTTGTATTTTCGTGCTAAGGACCATAGTAAGTGTTCTTAGCCTCTTAAGTTCAAGTTTTATTAGTTAAATGACCGAAAGTCAAAGCTATCGTAATTAAGCTTAGACTTAGTTATTAATCACTAATGGTCCAGCCATTATTCGAATTGAAAGTGGCTATGACTTGGTAAATATGTAGGTAATAAACCCTTAAGAGGGCACCTACTGATTATCACTCTAACTTGGTCAATTGTCGGGTCGAACTTAGTATTAAAAAGTCAACAGAATCTAATTTTGCAAATAAATTCATAACTGATAATGTAGAAGTTATGGAACATGTTTAAATATTAAAATAACTTGGTAAATAATATAAGAACATGTCTAAACATGTTCAACCCGACAATTCTAAGTTTAGGCTCGGTTCGGAACCGAAAGTCGCAAAAGTAGACTTTTGCGACTGACTTTCGGTTCTGACCCAATTTAGCTTGTTTTAGATATGCCTTAGGGTTCCTTTAAGACCATATTATAGGTTAGTATAACCCTCTGAGGTTATACAACTTGGTTCCTTAGTAATCCGATTCATTTGCATGTTTCCGTTATTTGCTTAAAAAGTTGACCATTATGCCCTTTTGATATTAAAACAAGATTTTTGAAAATGTGAGAGGACAAAAACCTTTATTACTGATTTATAAACATGTCCTCAAAATTTGACATCAGTTCATGGTCTAAAATGAGAGTTATGCACAATATCGTAAATGAAAGCCTTTTATTAATTAAACGCCATTTTCGACATAAATCCTATTTAAACCCAAATTTGGACACCAAACCTTTTACCCACTGATGTAATATAATATTTAGGGATTTTTTGGAAATTTTTATTAAATTTTAAACTGATCATAACATAGAGTTCTTGCATAGGCTCGGTAAATGAAGATAATGCCCTTTTTGCTAATAAAATGAGTTTTACACACCCTTTACATATCAAACCTTTTTCTACTTATTTTATGTAATAAATAAGTTATTTTAAAGTGTAAAGGCTGGTCAAAATCTCAGATTTCTTAAGTCAACCCGAATATCGTCAAATACTGTCTTTTATGCGATTTAGGCGCATAGTATGGTTTAAAGCCATATTAGGCACCTAAGGCTTGTTACCTACTGGTTTTATAAATCAATTTTTATACTTTAATAGTAAATAAAAGTTTTGAACTCAGATTTCCAAATTTGACCCTTAAAGCTTATGTGAAATGACCAAAATGCCCATACGGTGCATAGTTTGGACATGAATGATAAATTTCACATATATGCAATATCCTACTGATATAACTCACTAAAATAAATATTTTTACTGATCATTTTAGACCATAAACTCAGATTACCATTTAACCTCTTTTATAAGCCTTAAAATGACCAAAATACCCTTATGGGGCTTAAATTGATTTTAAATTAATTTTGGGCATAATGGAAGGTATCCTACTGATATCATAACACATTTTAAGCATATTAACTTAGGGAACCTGTTCATGACTCATTTGGTTACCCGTTACGCATTTATCGCGTTTGGTACGGTTTATGTAACTAGTTTGCATAAATTAACCGAAACGGGTCAAACCTTATCATTTTCACTTCAAATTCTAGAATGTGTTTGGATTACCCATATTAAACAAGTCTTCATACTTGTCAGGTCCAAATCACATTCTAAACCGGTCTTCGCTTAATCATGCGTTTTGAACTGTATACCTTTCTTTAAAATTAACCGGTCTAAGTTTAAACTTAAGTAAGACCCGTTAGGAATCTAATAGGTTATTAAAACCTTCGTTCCAGATTTAGGAGACCAGTAAAAGTTACCGTACTTGCTGCTTTGTTATACGGCTGGGATTAAAATTTATATTTTAGCTCAGGTAAATACTTTTAACTTAATTTCCGTTATACGGGCTTGGGATACGGTATTATAATACCGCTTGGTCGGGTATGTAGTTATTTAAATCGGATTGTGATTAATATATTTACATAACCCGTTTAAGCTGTATTGTTTGATGCAATGCCTTTGGGGGGTTAATGACCATGTCCTGGATATCCTCGGCTCATTATTAAATGGCCACGGCTTAAGCACGGGGTGTAGGCATACACCTAACAGTTGCGTATGTATAAACGGTATCTCACTCTCTTGTGGGCATATACTTGTGGCGTGTCAATTAATCTAATTCGGCTCTTCTAACTGGTCCCGAATGGACGACAAACATGTAAAACTGTATACAAGATTATTTTTAAATAATGGTCCCAAGTTATAAAAGAATTTTGTGCCAAGTGCACTTAAATCAATTTGCTTAAATATTTTTCAAAAGAGTCAGTTAATTGTATTTACCAGTGTAAACTGACGTATTTTCAAAAAGGTTAACTGCAGGTACTAAGCGAAATAGGCTGGAACTCCTGAGTGATTAAATAAAGAGTTTTGCAAGCTTTATCACTTAAATCCTGTTGAACATTTCCTCTTTTATTATGATCCGCCTGTGGATCCATCTTACAGACCGTTGTGTAATATTTAGTGTTACTTTGAACTCGGTTTGTATTAATTACTTTTTAGACTTCTGCTGTGCATTTAAACTGTGATTATTGACTATGATGATATCAACTACGTCACGATACTCCCCACCGGGCCCACCGGTAATACGTGGAAATGTCGGGGTGTGACAGGTTGGTATCAGAGCCAACATTGAGTGAATTAAACACTAGCCTTTTGTGTTTAATCTCAGTGACACAGTTTGCATGTTCCTTGACTTCCGAGTCTAGGCAAAAGACTTAGGACTAATCCTAATCTTATTTTTTTTCTTTTGTTGCTTTCCTTTGTTTATTTTGACAGGAACAAGAAAATGCCGCCATGATTCGGAGGACGAAGAGGACGAGGCAAGGCGCCATTCACTGCCCCTAATGATCATGAGGCCGGGCCTTCACACCGGCGAACTCCATCAGCCACTTTGAGCTCAAGTCCCCATGAAGATTAGGAGGACCTACTTGGAGCCGGCGAGGCGTTCAGTCTCGCTCAGTTCATCACCTTCTTACCACCACTCCTTTGGGCCACAATCAGAAAATGAGCTCAATAACTCTCACCACTTCTACCTCCCGTTGCAACGATCGGGATCACACCGGGCCTTCCAAGACCCAACCCCCTACTTTCAGAGCTGGTTTAATCCGGCAAACGTGAGTGAAGAACCAATGGGTTATAACCCATTGGGACCAGAAGATCATTTCTCCGGTGACCAAGAGATGGATATGGATGAAGATCCGGATCCTGCCGAGCCACCGTCTGGGATGCCCACGCATCCCATCGAGATTTCAGATGGTTCATCTTTTCATGGTTCACCATACCGGGGCCCAGACAGTTTCCAAGAAAGGTGGGACACTTACCACTGGGAGTTTACTCCCCTATTCAACCCACCGCAGCAGCAACAGCAGGATCCCTCTGAGAATTCACGTTTCCAGGCGGTTACGCCACCGCCACCGCTGCCAGTTCAGCAGCCGCCTCCAGAACCACTGAGGTGGAGAAGATCAGGTGCACGGATGTCCGTGCGAGGAGGGGAATTTCACTTCAGCACCCCTCAACATTCAAGTGGCAGTCACTACCCGCCACTATATGAAGACCCGCAGATGGGTGGGCCTTCAACCCTGTATCAGAAGTCGACTCAGCTCCGGTCGCACCACCACCAATAGGTTTTGATAACCCAATTCCTTTATACGCCGGTGCAGCGGCGTATAACCCATTTGAGCAGCCTGCCTACCCGGGGTACAACTATTACAATGCCCCAGCCGTCGACCCGTACGTCGAGGCGGCCAACTACAATGCTCTTTACCCTGAAGGGCCCTATGCAGCTTCGTACCAATCTGGGTACCAAGCATTCGGGTATCCATACCCGCCACCTCCTCAACCTCCGTAGCAGCAGTCGCCGCAGCCGCCACGATCCCGCCACCGCAGCAACAGAAGATTCTTCAGAGGTTGAACCAGGTGGAGCGGGAGGTTCAAGAGGAGCGTAGAAGCCGCCGAGGTCTTCTTAAGGGTTTGTCGAATCTGATCAAGGGGAAGAAGAAGAGGGATTTTTGAAGATTCCTTATTTGTTTATGTTGTAATTTATTTATTTCAATTAAGTCCCTGCGTGGACATTTTCATTTATGTACTTAGTCCCTGTGAGGACTTGTATTTTCATTTTAGCCCCTGTGTGGGCAAGTTATTTATGTAAAAGTCCCGTTTAGGGCACCTATGTACTCCTTTTTACTTTAGTGCTATGTTTTAATTTTTAAAATTTCATTATCATCATATGCATGAATATAATAAATGAAATAAATCAAAAAAATACCATTCCTTTTTATTAAATCTGCCAATAAATATTGAATGAAAATATTAAAGGCAAAACCTAGTCCATGTGTCATTTTAAGACAGGACCATGATGGTAGTTCGTTTTTAAGATTCGATCCTTGTTAACATCTGAGAATATGTTAACACTCTTGGAAAATGTGATTCGATAAAATCACATAAGTCATCCTTATATTGAATTCTTCCAATTACTTTCCTTTATTAAATAAACATCCATTAGTGATAAAGTGCATACTTATTGTCCTTTGAGACAAAAAAACAGTCGTAGTCTATGACTCCCTGTCAAGAAAGGTAATGAACTATGTTCAAACCTAAATGCCTTGATTCTATAAAATCATGGCTTATGAATTAAAATTGTCATTGTGACTAGGCCCTTAGTATGCCACCCTATTATCCTTAATAGTTTATAACTGGATAAAATATAATAAAAATTGAAGTGAATTGAATTAACCGATATGGTTTATAGTTACCATGGATAATGAATTGCCATAAATGACAATTCCATATTAGACTTCTGAATAAATCATTATTAATATTTTATGTAGCAATCAAGCTATATGGCCGGATCGGATGAGGTTAACAGTCACCTGAGGGAGAATAATGATACCACCAGAGTTAATCTAGCTGGTGCGGAACTGCATGCATTAATAGATAATGCCGTCACTCGAGCTCTCGACAGACAGTTTAACAAATAAAGTGGTACTCGTGCCAGAACTCAGTCTGTACCACATTCAAAACCACCCTCCAAGACTCATACAACTCACAAGAGTGACTCTCATCATTCATCAAATCAGAGAAGTGTTCCGTCTAGACAGGTTGTGCTTAATCAGGAACCTTGTGTCAAAACCTGTTCTTATAAATACTTTGTCTCCAGTAAGCCGAGGGATTTCACAGGGAAGAAAGGAGCCATTGATTGCATGACGTGGCTCGATGAGATGGATACAGTGGTTGATATTAGTGGTTGTGCCAAACAGGACGTTGTGAAGTTTGTCTCACAGTCCTTTAAAGGGGAAGCTTTGGCCTGGTGGAGGTCATTAATCCAAGCTACAGGGAAAATCCCGTTATATAACTTGACGTGGGATCGGTTTATCGCTTTAATCAAGGAAAAATTTTGTCCTCAACATGAAGTTGAGAAAATCGAGACTGACTTCTTGACTTTGGTCATGAAGAACTTAGACTGTCAGGCATATCTTACGAGCTTCAACACCATGTCTCGATTGGTTCCATACTTAGTCACACCGGGACCAAAACGTATAGCTCGTTTTATCAGAGGTCTAGCTCCAGAGATTAAAGCAAGTGTAAAGGCTTCTAGACCCACCAGATTCAGGTCTGTGGCTGATCTATCCCTATCTCTTACTCTAAATGCGGTCAGGCAGAGATCGCTTAAGAATTCCGATGAGGGAAAGAGGAAGCGTGAGGAGGAGAACTCATGCCGATCTGATAAGAGACATAAGGGGAACTCCAATCATAAGAAAAGTTCAGGATTTAGAAAGAATAATCAACAATCGGGTGAGAAACCTAAATGTAAAACATGTCAGAAGCATCTCTTTGGTAAGTGCAGGTTGGAGTCGAAATCACAGTCACAGTCAAAGCCTATTGTGTGTGGGATCTGCAAGTCCAAGGAGCATAGGTCATTGGATTGAAAAACGATGAAGGATGCGACCTGTTACGGTTACAATGAGAAGGGGCATATTAAGACCAATTGCCCCAAGTATGCAAAGAAGCCTGAAGAGGCTAAGAAAACCAATGCTCGGGTCTTTCAGATGAATGCTCAGGAGGCCATTCAGAACGACAACGTGATAACAGGTACCTTTCTTATCAATGATGTTTATGCTAGAGTTTTATTTGATTCGGGTGCAGACAAGTCTTTTGTGGATAATAAATTTTGTAAGTTATTAAATCTGCCTGTTAAGACTCTAAGCATAAAGTATGAAGTAGAGTTAGCCAATGGTACTATAGAGACTGCCTCAACTGTATTAGATGGATGTTTTATATCCATTAGGAATCACTCGTTTCCGTTGTCCTTGCTTCAGTTAAAACTAGCTGGATTCGATATAGTGATAAGCATGGATTGGTTATCTCATAACCAAGCTCAGATTGTTTGTGACAAGAAACAAGTGGTGATCAAGACTCCTTATGGCGAGTCGTTAACAATACAAGGAGATACGCAGTACGGGTTACCTAAGCAAGTGTCCTTGCTTAAAGCATCAAGGTGTATAAAGAAAGGTTGTGTCATTTATATGGCACAGATAACCATTGATAAACCAAAGCCCAAGATTGAAGATATCCCTGATATTTCTGAATATCCAGAGGTATTCCCTGAAGAACTACCTGGTTTACCCCCAGATAGGCAAGTGGAGTTCAGGATAGATATCATTCCTGGAGCAGCACCAATTGCAAGAACACCTTATCGTTCGGCTCCAACTGAGATGAAAGAGTTAAGGGCTCAGTTGGATGATTTGTTGGCAAAGGGTTTTATTCAACCTAGCTCGTCCCCTTGGGGAGAACCGATTCTCTTTGTGAAGAAGAAAGATGGATCGATCCGTCTATGCATCGATTATCGCGAGCTAAATAAAGTGACAATCAAGAACAGATATCCGTTACCCAGTATCGATGATCTATTCGATCAGCTTCAAGGAGCAAGTTATTTCTCCAAGATTGATTTAAGGTCAGGTTACCATCAACTGAAGGTCAGAGATGAAGACGTGCATAAGACTGCATTCAGAACCCGTTATGGTTACTACGAGTTCTTGGTGATGCCTTTCAGGCTCACTAATGCACCTGCAGCATTCATGGATCTCATGAATCGCGTTTGCAAGCCGTACTTGGACAAGTTTGTCATTGTCTTCATTGATGACATTCTTATCTACAAGAAGAATCAAGCCGACCATGAAAGACATCTTCGGTGTATCCTTAAGTTATTTTAGCAAGAGAAGCTCTACGCCAAGTTTTCAAAATGCGAGTTTTGGCTTCGTGAAGTCCAATTTCTTGGACATATGGTGAGCGAGCGTGGTATCCAAGTGGATCCCGCTAACATTGAAGCGATTATGAATTGGTAAGAGCCTAAGACTCCCACAGAGATACGTAGCTTCTTGGGTCTAGCGGGCTACTATCGACGTTTCATTGAGAACTTTTCAAGGATTGCTGCACCTCTAACATCGTTAACTCGCAAGAATGTCAAGTTTGACTGGGGTCCCAAGCAGCAAGAATCCTTTGATATTCTTAAACAGAAGTTAAGCAATGCACCTGTGTTGACATTGCCAGAAGGGATTGAAGAGTTTGTGGTTTATTGTGATGCATCGCACACATGTATGGGATGTGTGCTTATGCAAAAAGGCAAAGTTATTGCATATGCTTCCCGAAAATTAAAGGTGCACGAGAAGAATTACACCACCCATGATTTGGAGTTGGGTGCCGTTGTATTTGCACTAAAGCTTTGGAGGCATTATCTTTATGGGACTAAGTGTGTGATCTATTTTGACCATAAGAGCCTTCAACATCTGTTTAACCAGAAGGATCTTAACATGAGACAGCGTCGATGGATGGAAACGCTGAATGATTATGATTGTGAAATCCGATATCATCCAGGCAAGGAAAATGTAGTCGCCGACGCCTTAAGCAGAAAAGAAAAGGTTAAGCCCATTAGGATCAACGCCAAGAGCATTGAATTGAAGAACAGCTTGAATGAAAGGTTGTTAGCCGCTTAAAAGGAAGTTGTATTAGAGGCTAACTATCCAAATGAAAATCTGGGCGTAACTGCTGAACAGTTATCATATGGCAAGGATGGAATCCTAAGATTGAATGGACGAATATGGGTTCCAATTTATGGAGGACTTCGAGATGTGATTCTTCAAGAAGCTCATAGCTCCAAATATTCAGTCCATCCTGGCGGCGATAAGATGTACCAGGATTTAAAGGAAAATTATTGGTGGATAGGCTTGAAGAAGTCTATAGCCACTTATGTGGCCAAATGTCTGACGTGCGCGCAAGTCAAAGCCGAACACCAGAAGCCGTCAGGCTTACTGAAACAGCCTGAACTTCCCACTTGGAAGTGGGAAATGGTAACTATGGATTTTATCACTAAGTTACCAAAGACAAAGCGGGGAAATGATACTATTTGGGTGATAGTCAACAGGTTGACTAAATCAGCCCATTTCCTACCGATTAAAGAAACCTACAGCTCCGACAAGTTAGCTCAGCTGTACATAGATGAGATTGTATCTCTTCACGGAGTGCCAGTATCTATTATCTCGGATAGGGATACTAGATACACATGTCATTTTTGGAAAAGCTTTCAGCAATCCTTAGGCACTCGATTAAATTTCAGCACCGCATACTATCCTCAAACGGATGGGCAAAGCGAGCGTACGATTCAAACGCTTGAGGATATGCTACGAGCTTGTGTTATTGATTTAGGAGGGAGTTGGGATGACGATCTCCCGTTGATTGAATTTTCGTACAATAATAGCTATCACTCGAGTATTCAAGAAACACCTTTTGAAGCTTTGTACGAAAGAAAGTGTAGGACGCCAGTTTGTTGGGCGGAAGTTGGAGATGTCCAACTAACAGGACCTGATATAGTCCTAGAAATGACAGATAAGATTGTGCAGATACATGATCGTCTCAAAGCTGCCAGGGATAGGCAGAAAAGCTACGCAGATAAAAGGCTTAAACCTCTGAAATTCGAGGTAGGTGATAAAGTGTTACTCAAGGTGTCACCTTGGAAAGGGGTGATGCGTTTTGGCAAAAAGGGCAAGCTGAGCCCAAGATACATAGGACCATTCGAGATCATCGAATGTGTCGGGACTGTAGCTTATAAGTTAAATCTGCCAGAAGAGCTTAGTGGAATACATATTGTATTCCACATCTGCAACTTAAAGAAATGTCTAGCCGATGAGTCACTAGCAATGTCGCACAAGGACGTGCAGATAGATGAAACTTTGAAGTTCGTTGAAAAACCTTTGTCGATCGAGGATCGACAGGTTAAGAAGCTTCGAAAGAAGCATGTGCCGATTGTAAAGGTAAAATGGGATGCCCGTAGAGGCCCCGAATACAGTGGGAGGTTGAATCCACAATGAAATAGAAGTACCCTCATTTATTTCAGTAAATCTCGAGGTCGAGATTTCTTTTAAGGGGGTGAGGATGTAACACCTCGTAAAATCACGACCAATGTAATAAAGATACGTATCATGAATTTTAAACGTGTTATAAACCCGGATTATGTTAAAAGATGTATGGTAGGGTTAAAAGTGTCAACATGTTAATTATTACCTCTGAGTGGCCTTTTAACGTTTCCAACTCTTGATAAAAAATTAATAGGGTCTCATGAATATCTGATAAAGACATTTAAAAACATCCGGTTAAATCTTTTGAGAAATAATTTAAAATGTCAAGAAAAATGATCATGTGACTATACACGACAATTTTCATTTCATGGCCTCTTTCACAAGATTCCAAGGTAACTCATGCATGGCAATGCATTCTTAACAATGCAGACCGGATCATGTGGGCCCTTCCTGCTGATAATGACCAGAGATTCAAAATATGATAGGTTGCATGGTCAAATGTTAAAGGTTCTCAAGTTTTTGTCTTCTGTCTAGGGCTTACGGACCGCAAGGAGACCACCTTACGGACCGTAAGGTGGCTGATCTGGGCGAGTAAAATTTAAAAAGCGGATACGGACCGTAAGTGTCACACCCCAACCGATGGCGGAATCATCGGGGCGCGGCACTAGGCGAATCAGATTGCTCAAGAGAATCCATAACAGCTAAATTGCGACAGTATTTATTACACTTATTATCTCATACTAACAAATAATACAATCACATAAGTTATCACAGATTTCTTGTCCTCTAGAACAATACAAATCCGTCAACATAGATTTTAGGTGAGTTTATAGACTTCCTAGCTTGATTTGATGTAGACTGCGACTAAACCTGTAACATACGTTAAAATAATGTCAATACAAAGTATTGGCGAGCATACAGGTTTGATATGTAATAGTGTAATAGATGAAAGCTGCGAATTTCCACATACATAAACGTAATACACGGCATATATACTCACAAAACTGATTCTACCAGCCAAGTCCTCGAGCTGCGATTGCGATTTCTAAACTAGGCCCCGTCGGGCGCAATAGTACTATACTAGTCATGGTGGGACGTCGCGAGTATAAGTCCTAGCAAATATGTAACTAGCATCACGTATCACTATGCACGTAAGTCATTCACAAGTGATAAGTAGTTTAAGCATTTGATGTAATTCGATTTGATAGCAACGTATGTTACACCCAAAAGTGCAAAAGCAAAAAGGGTTCAAGTATACTCACAGTCGGTGCTCAGCAAGCAGCAACTTGGTTGGATTGAATGGAGCGCGTGTGAGCTTATCCTGATTTTAGATCGATAGCGTAAGCATTGAATAGTGCGTGAAACGGAGCAAGGTGTCAATGGATCGGGCAGTACTCCGATCGGATGGCAATCCGATCGAGTGGCTGGTCGATCAGGTGACAGTCCCTTAGGATGGTCATCCGATCGGGTGACCATTCGATTGGATTGCTACCTCATTGGGAAAGATGTGTTTGTGTATGATGGTTTGCCCTTTGAAGTTTTCGTTGTAGCATTTTGAAAAACAGAGAAGTATCTCTACCTTTCAGGTCGGTCGATCGAACGGCCGGTCGATCGGGTGGCAACTCGATCGGGTGGCTGTTCGATCGGACGGTGATCCGATTGGCAAGACACTTTGGTTGCTGATAAGTTCACAGTAGACTAGTCGCTCGATCGGGTGGGAATCCGATCGGGTGACAATCCGTTGGAACTGATGTGTGATGAGGATTTGTAAAACGTTTAAGTGTTGAGGATCCAAAAGTCAGCCGATTGGATGGTCGTTCGACCGGACGGCAATCCGTTTGTTGTTCGGATCCTTGAATGTTTGAAAATTTGTTTAAGTCTTGACCCCAAGTGCAACCCGACCGGATTGCAGGTCGATCGGGTGGCAGTCCGATCGGACGGCAATCCGATCGGACGGTAACCCATCCCACAATCTTATCGTTTTACATCTTGGCTATTTCATTAAGTTTTTGTGATTTGATCGAGACGTTTCGACAACGAGCTAAACAATGGAACTCCACCAGGTCCGAGTCACCGGATCAGATGGGAATCACCCCGTCCGATCAGTTAACTGTTCTCGATGGTTATTCGTGTTTAACACGACAAGCCGGTCATCTCGTCGATAGGAACCAGTTCTCAAACCGACACTTCACTATAGGAAAAGTAGATGGTCTGTACGAGCTCTGTTGCTGCCGGTTTCGAGTGATAAGTTAGGAAAGTTTGAAGAAAAACTTAGAAAACTTTGATTCGGCTTAGATTTGTGCGAGTTTAATGTTTATTCTCCGTGGAATTCATCAGATCTGGACTGTTCTTGATGAGATGAGGTCACACTTCATTGTTCCTAAGAACTTCATGATGACATCACCTTAGAACGGCTCAAATCCAAATATTTAACGGTGAAGAAGTGAGATTTGATAGTGAGAAAGATGAAGAAGTGCGTGTAGATCATAGAAGTACAAGATTTGAGGTAGAAACTTACAAGAATTGAGAGAAATCGAGAGAAAATGGCGAGAAGGCGTCTGGTCGAGAGAGAGTAGTCACATCAACTGTTGTTGATGTGACAAGTGGGGTATTTATAGGCAAAGGAGGAGAAAGGCGGTGCAGTGCATCGGATCGGATGGTTGTCTGATCGGATGGCCATTCGATCGAAGTGCCATTCGATCAAACGCCTCCGGCGAGCTGAGTTTTGGCGTTCTGTTTCAATTGTTAAGCGTTGCGATAGTTCGGTTACACATTCTCATCCACTTTTTCATATATTTATTATAATTAGTCACGTTGGGTCGTATATACATATCCATATTTCAAAGTTGCGATACAATAACCGGGTTTCGTTTCGAATTTGCGTTACTTTGCGACGCTTCACGGTCATCGAGGAGGGTAGAATAGGTCCTCACTCAACGTCATCGTGAACGTTAATGCGTGTGATGTGATGTGTGTTTTGAGTAATGAGTTGCACTTCGACACATAGAATTGGTCCTCACTCGACATCTTCATGGTTGTCAGCAAGTACAATGTGATGTGATAGTGATAAAGTACGCGAATTTATGCGAAAATACTACAATATAGCGATATATGCGATATAGGTACATTATGATCCGAATCTCTGGTGCTAGGCGTAACGAGTCTTACGAGTAGTAACAACGCATGAACGTGCGGGTTGTTACAGTAAGGTCTTAAGCTTACGGTCTGTAAGACATGTAACTGGGAAGTAAAATGGACAGCTGCAGGTTACAGCCATTCCACCGCCATTGAAACTTAGTTTTTCGATACCAGGGACTTTGCCACTGGTTTTAACAGTATAGGGACACCTGGAATCATCAGGGATCATTATAGGGACATGTGGAAGGATCAAATGAAATAGAAATCCCTATATAAGGCTCTTGAAGTTCACTTGTTAGATTGCACACTTGAAAATTTTCTTCACAACTCTGGCTCTGGAGATTCCTGAAGTTCAAACAAGCTTTCCTCAGTTCTATTTTCGTGCTAAGGACCATAGTAAGTGTTCTTATCCTCTTAAGTTCAAGTTTTATTAGTTAAATGACCAAAAGTCAAAGCTATCGTAATTAAGCTTTGACTTAGTGATTAATCACTAATGGTCCAGCCATTATTCGAATTGAAAGTGGCTATGAGTTGGTAAATATGTAGGTAATAAACCCTTAAGAGGGCACCTACTGATTATCACTCTAACTTGGTCAATTGTCGGGTCAAACTTAGTATTAAAAAGTCAACAGAATCTATTTTTGCAAATAAATTCATAACTGATAATGTAGAAGTTATGGAACATGTTTAAACATTAAAATAACTTGGTAAATAATATAAGAACATGTCTAAACATGTTCAACCCGACAATTCTGAGTTTAGGCTCGGTTCGGAACCGAAAGTCGCAAAAGTAGACTTTTGCTTTGACTTTCAGTTCTAACCCAATTTAGCTTATTTTAGATATGCCTTAGGGTTCCTTTAGGACCATATTGTAGGTTAGTATAACCCTCTGAGGTTATACAGCTTGGTTCCTTAGTAATCCGATTCATTTGCATGTTTCCGTTATTTGCTTAAAAAGTTGACCATTATGCCCTTTTGATATTAAAACATGATTTTTGAAAATGTGAGAGGATAAAAACCTTTATTACTAATTTATAAACATGTCCTCAAAATTTGACATCAGTTCATGGTCTAAAATGAGAGTTATGCACAATATTGTAAATGAAAGCCTTTTTATTAATTAAACGGCATTTTCGACATAAATCCTATTTAAACTCAAATTTGGACACCAAACCTTTTACCCACTGATGTAATATAATATTTAGGGATTTTTGGAAATTTTTAATAAATTTTAAACTGATCATAACGTAGAGTTCTTGCATAGGCTCGGTAAATGACGATAAGGCCCTTTTTGCTAATAAAATGAGTTTTACACACCCTTTACATATCAAACCTTTTTCTAATGATTTTATGTAATAAATAAGTTATTTTAAACTGTAAAGGCTGGTCAAAATCTCAGATTTCTTAAATCAACCCGAATATCGTCAAATACCGTCTTTTATGCGATTTAGGCGCATAGTATGGTTTAAAACCATTTTAGGCACCTAAGGCTTGTTACCTACTGGTGCTATAAATAAATTTTTATACTTTAACAGTAAGTAAAAGTTTTGAACTCAGATTTCCAAATTTGACCCTTAAAGCTTATGTGAAATGACCAAAATGCCCCTACGGTGCATAATTTGGACATGAATGATAAATTTCACATATATGCAATATCCTACTTATATAACTCACTAAAATAAATATTTTTACTGATCATTTTAGACCATAAACTCAGATTACCATTTAGCCTCTTTTATAAGCCTTAAAATGACCAAAATACCCTTACGGGGCTTAAATTGATTTTAAATTCATTTTGGGCATAATGGAAGGTATCCTACTGATATCATAACACATTTTAAGCATATTAACTTAGGGAACCTGTTCATGACTCATTTGGTTACTCGTTACGCATTTATCGCGTTCGGTACGGTTTATGTAACTAGTTTGTATAAATTAACCGAAACGGCTCAAACCTTATCATTTTCACTTCAAAATCTAGAATGTGTTTGGATTACCCATATTAAACAAGTCTTCATACTTGTCGGGTCCAAATCACATTCTAAACCGGTCTTCGCTTAATCTTGCGTTTTGAACCGTATACCTTTCTTTAAAATTAACCGGTCTAAGTTTAAACTTAAGTAAGACCCGTTAGGAATCTCATAGGTTATTAAAACCTTCGTTCCAGATTTAGGAGACCAGTAAAAGCTACCGTACTTGCTGCTTTGTTATACGTGTAGGATGAAAATTTATATTTTAGCTCAGGTAAATATTTTTAACTTATTTTCCGTTATACGGGCTTGGGATACGGTATTATAATACCGCTTGGTCGGGTATGTAGTTATTTAAATCGGATTATGATTAATATATTTACATAACCCGTTTAATCTGTATTGTTTGATGCAATGCCTTTGGGGGTTAATGACCATGTCCTGGTTATGCTCGGCTCATTATTAAATGGCCACGGCTTAAGCACGGGGTGTAGGCATACACCTGACAGTTGCGTATGTATAAACGGTATCTCACTCTCTTGTGGGCATATACTTGTGGCGTGTCAATTAATCTAATTCAGCTCTTCTATCCGGTCCCGAATGGACGACAAACATGTAAAACTGTATACAAGATTATTTTTAAATAATGGTCCCAAGTTATAAAAGAATTTTGTGCCAAGTGCACTTAAATCAATTTGCCTAAATATTTTTCAAAAGAGTCAGTTAATTGTATTTACTAGTGTAAACTGACGTATTTTCAAAAAGGTTAAGTGCAGGTACTAAGCGAAATAGGCTGGAACTCCTGAGTGATTAAATAAAGAGTTTTTCAAGCTTTATCACTTAAAGTCTGTTGAACATTTCCTCTTTTATTATGATCCGCCTGTGGATCCATTTTTCAGACCGTTTTGTAATATTTAGTGTTACTTTGAACTCGGTTTGTATTAATTACTTTTTAGACTTCCGCTGTGCATTTAAACTGTGATTATTGACTATGATGATATCAACTACGTCACGATACTCCCCACCGGGCCCACCTGTAACACGTGGAAATGTCGGGGAGTGACAGTTATAAGATTTTAACTTTTATATTGATAAAATTGAAGGTTAACGTGAGCGTAGAATCTTACACCGTACAAAGACTTCCACACTGAATGAACACATGTTTAATGTTTGAGTCTAGCAGTCGATACCTTTAAGTTGTACAAGTCTTAAGCTTGATATACTCATCTTACTTTTGTTGATCAATTCTTGAGAGGAAAGTTGTGCAAGTCTTAAGCTCGATATACTAATCATACTTTTGTAGATCAATTCTTGAGAAGAACACAACATAAACAAAAAGATGAAATAATATGTGTACCCATTAATTCAGAAATCGTTGAGATAGATGTACACATGTGATGTTATGGTGGCGATTGTTATGGATGTATACATGTGATGTTATGGTGGCTAATATGATCTTGAAGATCGCATTTTTTAGAGAGAGGGGGGGCAGGGTGGCATGAGTAATGTTATGGTGGTGACTCTGTCAACCTTAAATCCTCTCTATAACCTCTATATATACACCCAGTGTTGCAGAAGTAGCTAGGCGCTCCCTATTCGGCCGAGTGGGGAGTTGGGATTACTCGGAGTACTCGGGGACTACTCGAAGAGTACTCGGACATGTTAATTATAAAGAAGTTAATTATTGAATATTTTATATGTGTCAAAATAAGTGTAATTCATGTCAAAACTATCATTATTTATGTCAAAATTATAAAAACTCATGTCAAAATTAGCAAAATGTCGAGTAATCACCGAGTAGGCCGAGTAGTTGTCCGAGTAATCCGAGTAGTCGTTGAGTATTCCAAGGTTCCCACTAAGTATTTGACCGAGTATTCCGAGTAGTTAGCCGAGTATTTCGAGTAGACGCCGAGTGGGCCGAGTTTGACCGCCTCCGACTTATAAAGGCCGACTTGTAGTAACTCTCCAAGGTAAGGTTCCGAGTACCGAGTAGTCACCGAGTACTCGGCCTTGGATTCCGAATTTTACAACACTGTATACACCTAAGGAGAAACTTTATTCTCTAGTAAAGGTAAAGACGTAAGATATTACCATTTAGTGATATATGAGTAATAAAATCAATGATCAAATTATAAGATGAAAGATAATAATGGTTATATATTTTATTTAATACAAATATCATCTTACGACTTTGGACAGTATAGTAAGACGTTTACTCTACAAATGTAAATCTGTTATATATAATAAATGAAAGTTATTTTGGCCATGTGTCAGTAGACGAGGGCTACTTTTTTCCCTTTTTTCTGCCCAACAGTACCACTCCCCTCTTTTATCTATCTCATCTCTCATTTAGGGCTTCCCCACTTTCTCTCTCACTCTGCTCTATTCTGATCTTAATAGATGTTGAGATCAACGCCCCGAATCAAGGTTAGATTATCAATAACTTCCATTAAGCATACTGTTTTTATCATTCTATAATTGTCAATCTTTGTTTACATTTTTCACTCATTCCATCTTCATGCGTCTTTACCTAGGGTTGTGCTTCGGCTAGGGTTCCGCTGGGAACTTGATGACGGAGATGATCGGAGGTTGTCGGCTCTGCGGCCTGCAGTTCTCTTGGTTAATTTTTGGTCAGGTTTGCTGTTCAATTTTGATGTTCACTTATCTAATTTTCATTTTATTTTTAGACTTCTATATGATTTTGAGGTCGATTGAATGGTTATGCTGTAATGGATTTGAGCTTTAGGGTTAGTTATAATTATATTTTTTCATTTTTCCATCTTGAGTTTTAGGTTAGGGTTTGTTTTATTTTTGGGCTTCTATATGATTTTGAGGTTGATTGATTGGTGACTTGCTATTGTTGTTTGTTAATTAGGCTATTGACATCACCGACCGACTCCAACGACATCGAAAGGTTGTAGGACTATGACGACCAACTCAAAGATTTGAATGACAAATATCAGGTGTTTTGTTTGTTTCTTTGTTCTTTGATTATTTGTTAGATATACAGATTCTACAGAATGTAGTTAAGAGCCGCACATAAATCTCACCAGTTAAGGTAAAAATAGCCATTCTATTTACCTGATATTTCATTACGATTTGTATGCTTTTAGGGTTTTATTTCATATTGGTCATCACATTAATGGTGAGTACTTAAGAGTATTGGAGGGTTGAATTAGTTTTATTTTGGGTATTTTTGGATGATTTCATCCATTTCTTTAAATAGTTCATGATTGAAGATGCAGTTGAAGGTATCTTTTGAGTGAAATGATTGTTGATTTATCAGAAGATGCAGTTGAGGGTATCTTAAATAAGGTAATAATTGCATTACATCCCTGTTGAAAAACAGAATCGATAAATTTAGGGAAAATGGAGTTGGAAGATGAAAGTTAAAACTTTCATTTATTATATATAATAGATAATAGATAATAGATGTTTGAAGACCGACAAATGTCCAAAGTGCTGCTTCTTTGGAAGCATCTAGGAACCATTATTTGAGAATACCCCTGAATTTATCGAAGCTGTAGAATGAGATCCTCCACTATTGGCTTATCATCTTCCAACCCCATTTTCCCTAAATTTATCGATTCTGTTTTTCAACAGGGATGTAATGCAATGATTCCTCTTAATTCAATAGACCGACACTTGCTTCCTCTCAAAGGGTTATGGAGTGGTTATAACAGCTGATCATGCTAAGGACTGTTATAACTAACCACTACTCCTTATAAAGACTGATGGACTTAAAGACTGATGATGCCTATCCACTGTTGAAGACAAAGCCCTGTTAAAGACAAGCAATTATGTACCTAAGGCCTGATCAATCAAAGGAAAACCAATGGTCAGTAACAGCAGTGGTTCAGCACTTACAGCGGATTCAACATCAGTGTTTCTTTTGTAACAGTGTTTAGTATATCAGTGTTTAGATTTTGTTACAGTTTCGATGATGGTTGTTAGATTTATAAAAATGTCTAACAATTTCGGATTGGGTATATTCATTCATAGTTTTATGATACTTCAGTGTTTATGATGAAAATTATGTTGTTTCCATGATTGAATGCTCCCCATGTTGATTCGCTTAATGGTATGTTATGTATATACAATCTCTCGAGACAAACCCTAGAGTTTATCTCTTGAGACAAACCCAAAGGTGAACCACTGCCCAACAACAACAGTGGTTTAGCATCAACAGCAGATATTCTACCTTTGTTTATGTTAACAGTGTTTATATGTAACAGTATTTATCATATCAGTGTTTATATGTTACAATATTTATCACAACAGTGTTTATATGTAACAGTATTTATCACATCACCCCAGTGGTTTAATCTGTACTATAAATAGAACAGTGGTTTGATCTTTATACTAATAAATAAAAATGAAGTACACTTTGATGATTATTAAGCTCCTCATTTTGATTGTTTGGGTATAGTATTCTTGAAATTGGACTTTTTTTGCAAACAGATGTTTATGAGCAAACATTTATTTAAGCTCAAACATTTGTTTAAGGCCAAACATCTGTTTGTGGCCAAACATCTGTTTAAGGTCAAACATCTGTTTAAGTCCAAACAACTGATATAGAAGGCCAAACATCTGTTTAAGGTCAAACATCTTCAAAATAGTTAAAAATGATAGTTTTCATTAATCCTTAAAAGTCTGTTACAACCACTGTTTTGGTTCAAACATCTGATTGTTAAAAGTTATCCACTACTGAAACACAACCTCTGTTTCTTCATTCTTCATGATGACCACTGACTAACCAAACATCAGTGTTTCAATCACTGTTGGCTATCCACTGATAGTTAAAAAACAGCCATTGCTCACATATTTATTGTTGACATCCACTGATATTGACCATCAGTGGTTTCCCTAAAAAACAACCATTGTTCACATTTTTATTGTTGATGTGGTTAATTAATGATAGAATGAAATTATCAAATGAAAACTAGAATTACAATGAAATTACCATTTTACCTAATCGTTACATTCTAATGAGATAAGAGTTCCTCCAACATTGTTTTGGTGACAAAAATTAAAGTTAAAATAAAAAATAAACTGTTGATGACAATTTGTTGCATATCAAATCAGTAATTAATGCTAATTTCTTGAGCTTTGGACATTGAAAATATGCAAAATGGGAATTTCAAATTGGCGGTTATTTTCTCTTAATTAAAGTTAAAATAAAAATTAGAAAAGTCATGATGACAATTGCTTTCAAATCAAATCAGTAATTACTGATAATATCAATAACTTTTGAAATTCAAAATATGCAAAATTGTAATTTAAAATTGACGTTCTCTTTCTTTTTTTTTCCTACAAACGCAACATAGATTCATAAGATTAAAATTTATTCATTTATTCATGACATTAAAAGTCCAATAATTACATAACATATTGAACAACTAAACTTTCAGATCTAAGAATAACAACAAGAATTAAGAAACTTTAGCTTCAACTCCATCGATTGCTGAACCTCTCGATGTATGTCCTTCAGCATCGCCATGAACTCCACGTTTCTATCACGGCACTCTATATTACTCACAACACAAAGCTCACGAACGGAAGTTGAAGGCATCCGCATAAGATCTATGGAAACCTGCTGTCTCGTGAATAGGCCAACTTGCAATCCATCAAAACATCTCTTCAGCTCTTGAAGAGTAGCCCTATCTTCATACACCTATTCCTCGATTTGCCTGACAAAACGCTGCTTTAAATCATCTGATTTTACAGAAGTGAATGACGCCATTTCAATAAACTATATTACTTGACTTTCCTGAAAGTATGATATCTTCGTAGGAAAACTTGATGAAAAACAGGTGAAGTGGTTATGAGTTTATATACTTAATCACTCAAAACGTGTAGATTTAATATAAAAATATTAATGTATATTTAAAAACAACAATCTTTAAATGCAAAAAACTTTTCAAACCCCAACTTTTATAGGAAAACTGTAATATTAAATACCAAGAAACCCAAGGGACAAATTTTCGAAGTTCAAAGAACAAAAGCAGATTATCATAATTACAATTAACCTCTTCATTTACCATATAGACGCGTTTTTAAACTCTATAAAAGGATGATGATTACTTTTGATTGAAAACAACAACAAATTGTCCTACAAATCACTGTCTGTGAAAAATTGTTCCACATCAGAAAATCCAACAAAAATCTACATGGCAAACTTCAGCTTCTACCACTGGTCAGACACCAGCGATGTTAAAACCCAATTCTTGATGTGGTCACTCAAAGAAAAAAGAACAGACGAAGAACTAAACAGGAAAGTAGAAATAATCAATGACACTAATTACAACAAAACCTAGAACAGCATAGCATTGCTCGATGAAGTTCTCCACTCTCCTCCATCACATTTCCAAAAGAATGCAGAAGAGTTTCTGACATAACTTCTAAAACAGGATCAGAAAATCTGCAACATGCTAACTGACTTGAAAAACAAAAGAAAGCATGAAATCACATGGAGAAAGGCCAGAGTCTACGAAATCCTAGCAAGTGTTAACTCTAGCGTGTAATAGTTTATAAATATTTAATTAAATTTCTATTTTTCTATGTAATAGTTTATTTTAATAATCTCAACATGCATCTTAACATATTCTAAAATGTCACTGTCAATAAAAACTCTCAACATCATTAACAGTTAATCAAAATAAGAAACAAACCAAAAATGCAAAGGTCTCCTCTCAACTGTTGTAGCACATCTAACTTTTCACGATATTTATTCACAGTTTTATAATACTTCAGTGTTTATACATTTACACTGTTCAATCTAACATGGGTTTCCATCCAACTGTTGACCAAAAGTCAAACAGATGTTCAAACCACTGATTGTGTTATTCAAATTTCTGTTTAATACTAAATGAGATGTTGACCGAAACTCAAACAGATGTTGATCAAAAGTCAAACTGATGTTCACCAATAGTCAAACAGATGTTGACCTTAAACAGATGTTTGGTTTAAGGCCAAACATCTGTTTATGGGTAAACATCTGTTCAAGGTCAAACATTCGTTTAAGGCGAAACATCTGTTTATGGCCAAACATTGGTTTATGGCCAAACATCTGTTTAAGGTCAAACATCTGTTTAAGTACAAACATCAGTGTTTCAATCACTGTTGTTTATCCACTAATAGTTAAAAAACAGCCACTGCTCACATTTTTGTTGTTGACATCCACTGATATTGACCATCAATGGTTTCCCTAAACAACTATCATCCATTTTCATTAGAGGTTGTGACGTGGACAGTTCTTAGCCATCCGATCTTTGTAACCGCTACCAACTGTTGACCAAAAGTCAAACAGATGTTCAAACCACTGATTGTGTTATTCAAATTTCTGTTGAATACAAAATGAGATGTTGACCAAAACTCAAACAAATGTTGATCAAAAGTCAAACTGATGTTCACCAATAGTCAAACAGATGTTGACCTTAAACAGATGTTTGGTTTAAGGCCAGACATCTGTTTAGCAAACATCTGTTTAAGGTCAAACATTTGTTTAAGGCCAAACATCTGTTTATGGCCAAACACCTATTTAAGTCCAAACATCAGTATTTCAATCACTGTTGTTTATCCACTGATAGTTAAAAAACAGCCACTGCTCACATTTTTATTGTTGACATCCACTGATATTGACCATCAGTGGTTTCCCTAAACAACTGTCATCCATTTTCATCAAAGGTTGTGACGTGGACAGTTCTTAGCCGTTCGATCTTTGTAACCGCTGCTATGTCAACATTCATTTTTCACTTTTATAAAACCCTGATCAAAACCCCAAACAGGGTTTTAACTGCCATTTCGAATTCCAAAATTCTTTCAAAAGCGGTTTCCATCAAATTCCTTCAAACGCTTCATCTTCTTCCTTCTCTCGCAACTACTTTCGAATTCACCATGGCTCTCGCACTAAAAACCCCTCATAACTACCTGTGTACACTTGAGAAAACAAGTCAAAACACAACTTTTCACTCCGTGATTGATGCACTTTCTTCTTCAAATTACAAAACTTTTTTGACTTGTAATGCACCGATTTACCTGGATACCCTACGAGATTTCTGGAAACATGCACAAATTGAAGTTCAAGACAAAAAGTGTCACGGCCCCAGCACCGGTTTGACCCAGTCAGGAGCCGCGGGATAGGAACCCGTGGTATTTATTAATTGATGCGACAACGGAAGATTTTAACAGGATCTTTTAAAACTTGAAATGCCCGATTATTTTATTTCATAATTCGGGATAAACCCCGTGATTTACAATAGAGGAATTTTACTAGGAAATTCCCTGATTTATTAAAACATGTTTATTCATTTTAACTGAGCCACCTCTTCAAGCTTGTTAGTGCTCCGTAACACGTTGCCTTGATTTACAGCAGGTCGCCTGAAACATGTTTTAAAAATATTTTATCAGCGGGGAAATACTGGTGAATCATTCATTTTGATAAAATGACACTTAGTTATAATTTACAGCATAAGAGCGATTACAATGGCTTCTATCTTATTTTTATCTGGCGCCGTGTCACCTGGTGACGATGGTCATACCACTATTGGGTCTTTCCCCAAGTAGTGATGATTATCACTGTTAGGATTTATTAGCCTAACTCGTGAGAAATTAGTAATGTGCACAATACCCCACTAGCCAGTGATTAAGATAACCACGACTTAATCCCTGTAATTATAACATTTGAAAATGGAGTATTGTAAAACATTTGATAAAAAGAGAATGACTCACATTGCAGATTTACACGGGCAGAGTTTAGCCTACTGATTAGCCTGATAACCTAATTTAAATAACAATGCACATGAACTAGGTCAGTAACTAATACAGCATTTACGATAACTCACGAGATTAAACCCTCACGACAAATGATAAAGTGCAATACTTAAACATCAATTGAATTCACAACGAATGACAAAGTATAAACCCAATTTGAGCAGCACTTAAACATTCATCGGATAGTTTCAATCGATCGGACATTGAATCATAGCAGCGATTGAGTTAATACCCTATATCGTAGCAGCGCCTCGCTATTGTGAAAGTAAATTTCGAATTTGAACAGCCAAACTTCGTTTTTGTGAAATGTTTTCGACACCAGAGGACTACTCATGATCCAACCTATTTATAGCTGAAATTTAAGGTTTACGCGGCCCGCGTAAACCTTCCCTTAAACTTACACGGCCCGCGAGGGCAACTTAGTCTACGAGTAGGCTTGGTGTGTCACGGGTAGGCTTGCCAGCTGTTCAACGTGTGGCTCGGATGCTTATCTGGTCAACCTTCATGTTGACGCGGCCCGCGTAAGACTATGCTTACTCTTACGCGGCCCGCCTGAAACCCATAAATTTTGATTTCTTAGTTTTTCATGCACAGTAGGGTTTCAGGGGTCCGGGTTTTTACTTTCGGGTTATTTTGGGACAATTTTGAGAGTCCTTACAAAAAGCCTTGGGCTATCACTTCAACCGTAGGAGGAATTCAGGTTGTTGTCACACCTAAAACCATCTCTGAGGTTTTTGAAACAAATGATCTTACAGGTAAAAATTCTTTCCCAAAGGAAGAATATCAAACTGATTTGATTGAGAGGAGGTATGAGGAACAAATGTAAAAAGATACTTTGCAAAAAAGGAGTTTTTCACCTCCTATTAGGTTTTTATTCCATACCCTCCTCATGTGTGTTTCAAATAAAATAACAGCTTTCAATGAAATACCATTGAAAATCCAATACCTGGGATATGCTATAATGGCTGAAGTTGATTTTAACTACTCCCAGGAGATTTTCAATGATATGGTCAAAAATGTTACTAATATTAAAGAAAAGAAAAAACCATTTTATTGTTTCCAAGATTTTTAAGTTTTTATTTACAAAAGAAAACTCCAAAGGATAGTGCACATGTGCTTATCCAAGGAAATCCTTTTCAAATAAACAGCCTATCTTCTGAAACTTTTACAAGGCTGTCAAAACCTTCCAAAACACAAACAGAGGAACCTGAGTAGAATTTAGCTGAGACAACCTCTGCTCCTCAGGTTTCTGCTGTTGAGCCTACTACTCTTGGTGACCACAGCAGCACCACCACTGTTGTGCAACCCCCACCAAAACCCACCAAAAGACCCAAAAAGAAAATTACCAAAAATCCCCCCCCCCCCCAAACCCTCCAAAAAGGATCTTCTGGAAGATGAGATCCCAGAAGTAATTCCTGTGACAACACCAAAGTCACCAATAACCACTGCTGCTACTTCCTCACTGCAGATGGTTGAAAGATCTCAACCTGAGCCTGAAACCCCTCCTGCATCCTCACAAAAAGGATCATGTTGTATACACAGGGACACCACATTATGAAGCTCTGGATCCACTTGAATCCATCTTCCTCAGCCCTACTCATGGGGCAAATTCTCTTTCAACCCCCATCCTCACTTCACAAATTCCACCATCATTCTTACCTCTGTTGAATGCTTTGGACATGGATCAAACAAAAATCAGTTCTTCTCAACAACCTATTACTGAGAAAATACTCCAACAAGTAACTGAGTCTGATTCCTCTATCTTTGCTAACACATCAACAGCTAAGGAGGTTACACTGCTGGAATTACAAGTAATTCCAGTTAGTAGTTCAAGTGGAGCAGCTACTACAGGTATCGAATCCACTGATTTATACCTGGGCAGTAGTTTCATCAGTAAGACTCCCTTGAAGGCAACCATTTCTGATGCTATCAAAGTTACCACTGGTGTGTTTGAATTACCCACTAGTGTGTTAAACAAGATAGTTCAAGAAAAGGGAAGTCCCCAGTACCAAGACAAAGGGGCATCAATGGATGAACCAGTGGAAACTTCTTCTGGTCCAACTGCTGATACGACCACTGCTAGTCGGAAATCAGATGATACCATTCACTTGGGTGATGGTTTAAAATACCAAGAATTGACGGAGAGAGTAGACAAAATTGAAACATCTATTGCAGATATCAAAAATATGCTGCAGCAGTTGTTACAATCTCAAAAAGCTCCATCCACTGCTTCAACATCTGCTCCATCCCCCACTGACCTATAGCACTTGTTTCAACCTATGGTTCATCAATAGAGACAGTATGCTGATTAACAACATGAAATTCAGCTTCAAATGTTCAGAAATTTGATGGAAGCTAGGTATAAAGATACTCAAGCTGATATAAAGGCCATCAAAGCTCATTTGCTCCAAACCACTGGCACTTTTCCTCTTACCATTATCTATGTTGAAAACCCTGATGATGCCAAAAAGGGGGAGAAAGGAAAGAAAGGAAAGGAAGGTTTATATCTACCACCAGATCCAAAATCTAAACCTGTTGTAGAAATTCCAAGGCCAGATGGTTCAAAGAAGGTTGATGTGACTCTAAATGCTTTTGCTGAACAAAAAGCAAATAGAAAAGAGACAATGGAAATAAAGGGTTCTAAAAGATTTGAACAGGAAAAGAAAGTTTTGATGGAAAAGGAAGAACATGGTACTTCAAACAGAAGAAAGTCTACCAGAAACGTCAGCCAACCCAAAACCACACCTTCCAAAACCAATAAACCTACTCCTAAAATCCCCAAAAGTTCCACCCCTCAAACCTCTAAACCAACAGATGTTGAAACACCTGTTGTATCAACAGTTGTTGATACTTCAGTGGTTTCAACAAATGTTGTTTCAACCACTGCCCTCAGCATTTCACCAACCACCACTCAACCCACTGTTACACCACAAACTACATCTGCATTACAAACACCACTTGCCAAAAAGCAGAAGACAACAGTTGATACATCAACAGTTGTAATGACAACAGTGGTTGAGACACCAGTTGTTTCAACAACTGTTAGTCAGTCACTCATCATTTCAAACACCCCTTCACAAGCCATAATCCTTTCTGTTCCAAAACGTTAAACAAAAACACCTTCTCCCAAAAAGTTGTTTACAAGAAAAAGAAAGTTTCAGGTGCATGATGATGACATACCAGTACCTGATCCTACTTCATATGCACCTTACAATGTAGTCAAACCTCAACCATTCATTCCTCTAACCTTAGCCAATCCAATCAAAGATCGAAAGGTGCTTGAAGGATATGATCCTGCTGATGTTATACCAGTAGCACCCAGTTATCCACTAGAATTCAATGCAGTAAAGAATGAAATGAAACAATTCTACACAGTGGATGACCCTTCAAAAAGAAAATTCCCCTCTCTTGTTGGTTTTAGAGATCCAAATAACATGGATGAGTATTTAAAGCTCAAAGCCAGACAAGCTGAAATGCGAGCTAGACTTGAATGTAAAGGGGAAAGTGACAATGCCATCTCAAATCGAATGCAGTTTTTGCTCACCAAAGTCAAACAATTGGAAGATTATGCAAGAGATTTGAGTTAAGAAATGTCCAACCTACCACCAGAAGCTAACCTGCAAAAGGAGATGAGAAAAGACCTCCTTGAATTGATCATGAGGGAAAAGTTCTATCCAGCCAAGGTTGAGCAGTTCAATGACTGGCCACTCATTGCTCTGAAACATGAAGCAAACAGAATTAAAAGAATTAAAAATGATCCAGGTATGAAAAGTGTCACACCCCTTTCTCAGGCGGAAGCACGAGGTGTGATCATGAAAGGTTTTCATTGCATACGATTGGTAAACATACTACATGCTCGTAAAAATAACTCCAAATGCAAAACATTACATAACTGATAATCATAGTTTAAGTGTTTACATCACGAGACAGCAAATTGTCTGAACAGTTTACAACTTTATTCAAAAGCAAACATAAACCACATCCACAAGCAAGAGTAAGACCGTGCGCACATCCACTTTAGTTACCTGAAATACATGTGAGTTTTTGGAAAAGCGTCAACATAATGTTGGTGTGAATTCATGCAGTTTTTGTATTGAATGTTTAAAAACTTGAATGAAAACATGGTATGTCACTTGTAAAACGTATTTGTAGCTGAGTTCTGTGAATGTAAGTAATATGAGATCGCTAGTGGTTTGCAAGGCCACTAACATGTGTCACGACAAAGGAAGCCACCAAACCTAGGCATTTTTGTCGACTTTGACTGAGACACAGAAGCACTCATTGGTAGAAGTAGGCCAAGAGTGGGGTTGCCTGAAACCCATTAGATCTAACCTTTTGTTCCGCGGTCTGAATGTATACGTTGATTAATGGTGCTTATGGTACCCTATTCGGTACATGATCTAGAATGTCTTTCCTTAGTTTTTTTTTGTATTCAACATACCATAACACATGTATTTTCCCCAAGTTAGAAAACAAGTAAAAGTTTAAAAGTGGGGACATGAACTCACAACTTTGCGTTCCTTGCGCCGTAAACTTCACCGGGTTTTGCTTAAATTGCGTCGTGACCTAAACGCGTTTTATTAACGTTAGTCACTAGACTTGCATCACAGAAGTACAAGTCACCATATTTTATGTAGGTATTCTTTGTGTGTTAAAAATAATTTATATTTTTAACTATGTATCTTACTTATATTATTTTCTCAAAAATAAATATAAGCATCTTGTATTTTTCACCCGAATTCAGTATTTTGTCCAAAACTTCATTTCATGCTCACAACTTGTCCAAGTTAATCATTCTATCAAGTAATATATTTTCATACATATTTGTTCTTGTATTTGTCTAAGCATGTTGTATGTGTATTTTTGCATTATTACTTCTTAAGAGTATTTAGTGTATTTTCAAATCCTAATACACTATTACATGTAATACATACTACATACACTTAGCACAAAATTTGGTGATCAATGAATATATATATTTTTCTCAAAAAGATACATACTTAATATCAATTTTAATCTTGAAGAAATCATCATTTCTTACACAAAAATTAGGGAAACCTTGGTAAATATATATTTTTTTTGATACATTTTTAGGGAATAAGTTTCTCAAAAACTTATATTTTTCTAAGTGTCAAAATTTATAAAAATTTTGACATAGTTTCCCCTAAAAATGGAGGTTTCCCTTGTTTTCAAAACATGTGTTTATTTTCTTTTAAATCATCACAATCAATAATCAACTCATTCAACACCTACCGAGTGTCAAGATCAAGTAAATTACACTACATCATGAACTTGAAGTTTTGTAAAAACTTGTGGTAACTTACTATGTTATTTAGTAGGTTTAGTTACCCTTAAAAACATGGTTATTTGTTTGTAAATCTCATTCTTGAAGGATTTAGTCATTTACAACTTGTAAGATGATTTATTTAAAAATATTTCTTTTGCATTTTTCTTGTTTCATAAGTGTTTATACACTTGTTTTTTGTAACACCCTAGTTGCTATTTAACGGTTTTACATGTAAATACCAACAATTAGATGTGTAGTTAAGACTACACATACTATAAAAATATGGATTTATTAAAACTTTTACAAATCATAAGTTATTCGACATAACTTGATCAGATTCGTCGTTTAAAATTTATGATGAGGCAATGTGCGGAAGCATGTATCTTTATCGTGTTCGGTTCTTTGTTGAGCTTGATCGTCTTCCGGCATCCGAAAAGTACCTACATTTCATAAACATGAAATGCTTTAGTCATACGGGGTTTAAAACGTATCTAAACGAGTCCGAGAAACAAAACTGATTAAAAATACATTTTTGCACAGGGTCCACCGTAAATTACGGTGGCTACCGTAATTTACGGTAGCCCCTGTTTTAAAATACTCCACCGTAAGGCAGGAGATAACTGCCGTAACGGTTTCAGTCCCCACACCCACCGTAAGTTACGGTGGCCCCTGTATCAGATTCTTCCATTTTGCCGTTTTTGACACGAAAACTTTCGTATCTTTCAATCCACTTGTCCGTTTGACCTACCGTTTCTTCGTACGTGTTTGTAATTTGATTCTCCATCATATGAAGTTAAAATCCGACATCCGGCTTAATAAATTTTGAGACTTTTATGCCTTGGGCTTATTACTTTTTTTTACAAAATTTTGACCCGTTTACGCATTTATCAAACAAACATATTTGTTTGATCATTATTTCACATGAACCACCTCAATTCAATATTTCCTACCATGTTAGGTTCTAATTGAGGGTTTCTTATATAATTTAACATGTTTTCGCTCATATGCTTATTCTGACCCGTTAAGGGTATTTAAGTATATTTTAAACATGATTCGCTTTCATTTATATCTAGCCTTATATTTCCACATTTCTTACCAAGTAATCTTCCACCACAACTATATTTGTGGTGGATTTAATGTGGAGATCTATATATTCCGAGTTTTACCCCTCGAATTATCATTTTACGGCAAAGACTCATATAAACTCTTTCGACCTAAGAATTTACATCTTTCACTACCTACACTCATTCTAAGCATTTATTTAATCATAAGACTCGTTTCCGAACCACCTTTAAGGGTCGTTCCTTCGAATTAGCTTACAAGGGCAGTTTGGTAAATTTTCATCATTCTTTCACTACAAGGACCTTTAAATACTTGTTTGACTCAAAATCCGAACTTTTAACTATAGTTCTTGTTGGTAAACCCATGTGCTTCTAAAACATTATAACCATAACTCAATTTATTCGTCATACCTAAAAGATAACCGAATATATATATTCTAACCTTGTCTAACTCTTATAGAACTCCAAATTCTACATGACGAGTTGTGTTATTATACATACCTGGCTCGGATCAATATATTGACCCGTTTCAATACCTTGCCTTAGTGGCTGCTAAATGATAGCGCTGTAAACATCCATGTGCTATTTATTCCCTAAAATTATACAACTCGACAACCCATTAGTCGATATTGTCAAGGGTGATAATTTCACCTTTTGACCCGTTTGGTCTAAATGACCAATTATATTAGCGAGATGACATTTATTACCACCTCGTATATATGACTCGCTTCGATTTACACCGTGCGGTCACTTTACTTATAATTCCATTTCTTAAAAGTTTTTGGCCTACTATGACTTACGTCATAATTGTCTTTTTCGTAATACGACAAAAGGATATTCTAAAATATATGACTAGTGTAAGATATACTTACCTTGCATCCAAATTACGCTTTTCCTTCATACTTGCTTCGTTTGACCCGCTTCCTTTCCAAGCCTCCACCGAGCTTGTCAAGCGTCAAACTATCATCATAATTTGTAAGACGGTTAGATTAGTCATCATTAATTATGACTATTCCATCTTACGGGTTTTACATCAAAATTCACCATTTGATTTCATTTTGGTCAGTTTGACTTTAAAGGTCAAACTGCCTATTAACATAAGTGATTATATTATAAACCTCGACAATTCATTTAAGCACTTTGTCAAGTATCCGATAGGCATTATTCTTACGCCACCGTTTTAAATACTTTTCAAGTCTAAGTTCATGCTATTATTAACACCAATTTAACTTAGCTCTTGATTATCAAAGTTAATTATTCATTTGTTAAGCAAGAACTAAAGGTTTCTATCTACATGTAAAAACCCGTTTCATCATAGCATTAGACATTTATCCGAACATCTAATATAATCAGCTTCTACAAATTAATTAGTAGACATCATGATTCCAAACACCTATTTATATGAACAAAACACTAATTTCATCATAATATACAAAAACCCATTTCAAGTCACATATGAGCATTCACTCGAACTTATAAATTGTTCAAGTATTTTGCTCCAACTATCAAATATGATGATTCTAAGCACATGCATATCATCATCTTCTCTATTTAGTCAAAACCCACTTGGCACATACTTGGTTAATTGACTAATCATTAGTTTATGGTAAAATTTTACAAGTTTGCATCTAGGGTTTGTTTCTAGACATAGATTCAACCCAATATCACTCATATACACAACATTCATTCTAGAATTTCGTTCATGCATGTTCATCCAAATTTCAAGATATCACCAAATGATGAAATTCAACATACCTTATGATCTTCTAGCTTGGGTGATCACGAATTTAGTTAAAGCCCCAATTTCCAACGCGATTTCCCTTGGATTTTGATGGATTTTAGTGAGTTTAGGGTTTTGAGAAGAACCCTTCTCACGGCTCTGTGAAATCATCGACCAAACACACACATATGTGTGTGTTTTGGTGTTTATTTGTTTTAATTAAAAACATCTTTCCCTTTTGCCTCTTTTAGTCCCTCTAGTTCCATAGTTTATAAAAGGGTTATCTATTTCATGTTTCTTTTATTGTTTTTACAACACTTAACTAACTAGGTTGATATTCCTGGTTACTTAGTGGGTTCGGGGAAGTCATAACCCGTTTTATTTTTGAATCCCGTTAACTCGGGCCTCTTATTATCTTTATTTCCTCAAAAGCTTTTATTCACTTTTTATTTAATATTAGGTTTATCTATTAAATTCCTAATATTCACCGGGTTTACTTTTACCACTAACGGTATTTTACCCATTCATTATTATTAACATGGTTTAATTACCAATCCCGATTTCGGGGTGTTACAAGTCTACCCCCCTTAAAGAGGTTTCGTCCCCGAAACCTTTCTTACATAGTTTATTGAGTTTAAACTCAATGCATTTGCTCTCGATAATCAGTTGAGCATTGCTCATATTTTAATCAATTGTTAGTATTTACCAGAAAGGTATGGTAACATCTTTTTGGTTATTAATCATCTACGTATCTTATACGGCATAATGCAACTTGAAATAACGTAATCTCGTTATTTTCACTAGTTTAATTAACTTAGCAATATTCATCGCTCGGCTCTAATGTGATTATACTTCACATTACACTTCTTAACCGTGATCACGTCACGCCATGCCAAATTTTATATCAGCTTTTTATTTTCAAGAATATCACTTTTCGGATATATCGTCTTGCACCTATCAGTGTCAAGACTTATATCTTTCATGCTTACCATTTATACGTATATCCGAATTCATATTTGTAAAAGCGTTATTTCTTACCAAAACCAAAGTTTTAGTTTAGCATCTTCTCTTTAGCTTTTGTCAATTACCCATACTGGGATATTGACAGTCCAAAATTTATTCTTTCTCATTCTCGTTTTACGCGGGGAATCGTAACAAGTCTCCTCACCTTACACTATGGACCCGTAGGTTCCTTCACTTAACCTTGTAGGCTATTTCTTTAAGCTTTCACCTCTTTAGGGCGAGGCCCCTTTACGATCCATTTGTTTCAAATCATGATTCGTGGATCATTTTGGCCCCTTAGACCTTTACACTAATTAGTATCCCGTAGGTTATGATGATCCCATAGATCATCTTTCATTCGAGTCTCTATTCAAATGTGTATATATTTATATACGCATATAGCGTTAAGGCACCCCGTTTTATGTTTAGAATTATTCACTTTTACTTTTTGGGTTTCGTTTGACCTTGACCGTAGTCTAAGGCTACATTGTTTTCTTTCGAATTATCCTTCCGACTTTGTGACTTCTAACGTCAAATACACGTCGGTTTGCCCTACACTCACCGTTACCCGGTTCTTTTATTTTAATATTTTTAACGCCTATAACTCCTTTACATAGGTTTATTAATGTTTCGCACTTTTATTTATTCGGTTCGCGCTTACTTACTTTAGCAAGTGTCATCCTTTATTAAATTCGTCTGACTTGTTCGTGTGAAAATTCATCACTTATGAATGTCAAACTTCAATCTTTGTTCGACCCGTTCAACTTTAAAATAGTTGAACATGATTTATCAAAACTTCTATTTACTTCATCTTGTCGTCTTTTAGTCATGACTCAAAATCCAAGTCTTTTAACTTTCCATCCGAGTTCCCGTTTCTCGGTCTACGCATGTGTTTAAATCCTTACCCACCAACCGGGTGTTTTACCGAAGTCGTTATTATTGCAACCCTTACGGTATGCATTATGACTTCGTTTCGCTTTTATATTCCTACTTTGTTCTCAAGTTTGGCGTTTTACAAAATCGGCCCGTTAAGAGTCATATTTGCATTCTCTGGGTTCGAGTTTAAGCACACCCCTCCCAATGCATACCTTAATCGTTTTACATTAATCTTTGTCCCTTCACTCGGGCTCATCATCCTAATGTAATACGCTTCTGTCACCCGGCTGTGCGTTTACATTATTATCAAATATTTTGTTCATTTGATTCATTTGGGTACTTTTTAAGTTAGTCCCATTCACCACGCCCTTACTACATCGGATGTAAATGTGTCCGCTATAAGAAACTCATGGTATCATATGCCACTACTTACTTGGCCAGAGTAAGCGATTAACACATGACATACACGACCTTTTTATAGTTTTCACATCACGCCCTATGTAAGTAACGCCTCTATTTAGTTTTCTTGGAAATAATATCCTGGATATGTATTTCTATTCAGGTTTTCCAAGTTTCTAATTTACATACGCAACAATCATTCTCTACTTGTTTATTGCATATTGCTATTTGTGCGATTATATTTAAAAGCGTGCACCTGGTAATGCTTGCCCCGTCGGGCGTTCCCTGCCATTAACCTTGTTCGCGATCGTTACGCGATTTAGCCCTTGGTGAGCATGCTCCTCTTGTCATACTTCGGACCGTTCCTCTATCATATCCGTAATTTGTTCAACTCTTGTCATCTTTAAATGCAAGTGTCCTTCAATTAAGACATTCACAAAAGTTAGTAATGTCAACTTTACTAAATGCCTGTATCATAATACAAGGCTTCTCTACTATATGTGTCAATGCACGAAATTTTGTTAGCTATATCTATCACTTAATTGGGGTAACGTGTATTACACGACAACCCTATGTGTTGTTTACAACACTTTAATACGTTACACGATTAACTTACATGCACTTACTGGATTTGCGATCAAGCATCGAACCGAACACCAATCTTTATTAAGAGCATAAGGTTTAAGTCCAAGCATAGTTTTCCCACCATACTTGAATCTCTTAAACCAGGGCTCTGATACCAACTTGTAACACCTTAGTTGCTATTTAACGGTTTTACATGTAAATACCAACAATTAGATGTGTAGTTAAGACTACACATACTATAAAAATATGGATTTATTAAAACTTTTACAAATCATAAGTTATTCGACATAACGTGATCAGATTCGTCGTTTAAAATTTATGACGAGGCAATGTGCGGAAGCATGTATCTTTATCGTGTTCGGTTCTTTGTTGAGCTTGATCATCTTCCGGCATCCGAAAAGTACCTACATTTCATAAACATGAAATGCTTTAGTCATACGAGGTTTAAAACGTATCTAAACAAGTCCGGGAAAAAAAACTGATTAAAAATACAGTTTTGTACAGGGTCCACCGTAAATTACGGTGGCTTTACGGTAGCCCCTGTTTTAAAATACTCCACCGTAAGGCAGGAGATAACTGTCGTAACGTTTTCAGTCCCCACCCCGTAAGTTACGGTGACCCCTGTATCAGATTCTTCCATTTTGCCGTTTTTGACACGAAAACTTTCGTATCTTTCAATCCGCTTGTCCGTTTGACCTACCGTTTCTTCCTACGTGTTTGTAATTTGATTCTCCATCAAATGGAGTTAAAATCCGACATCCGGCTTAATAAATTTTGAGACTTTTATGCCTTCGGCTTATTACTTTTTTTTTACAAAATTTTGACCCGTTTACGCATTTATCAAACAAACATATTTGTTTGATCATTATTTCACATGACCTCAATTCAATATTTCCTACCATGTTAGGTTCTAATTGAGGGTTTCTTATATAATTTAACTCGTT
>JARYGA010039031.1:0-35184 GCA_030545235.1 Helianthus tuberosus
CTCGACGGCGTTCCCCTTGTGGTCATTCCTCCCGAGGATTGGACCTTCGATGACTAGTTTGGCGATGATGTTGATTTGTATATGGACGGTCCCCCAGCTGACGCTCAGGGCGACGGGGAGATTGATGATGAGGTTGTTGCTGTACCACCTCCTACTATCACAGTTGTCGAGATATCCTCCGAATCCGGTTTACATTCCGTTTCAAACTCATTTGAGTCTGTGACTTCTTCAGCTTTACGGGCGGCCGGACTACAGCTTTATGCTACTGATTCTGATGACGACACAGCGAAGTCGGCTGCAACTCCACACGACCCAGAGCATGTCCCCGAGCCGGACCCTGTTCCTTTTGGCCAGCCTGTTATTGCACCTATTGATCCTTAGCCGATTCCTGATCCTGACCATGTCCCGTTTGGATTACCTGATATTGCACCCCTTGTTCCAGGTCCGATACCTGCACCTGTTGATCTTCCTCTTGTTGAGCCATTCATTCCACCACCCCCACCCGCTGATGTTGCTCCCCTCCCTCCTGTTGAGTCTGATGTCCACCGTACTGATTAACCGATTGTTTTCCTCCAGGACATCCCTGCACCCCGTCCGGGGGAAGGTACTTCGAGCTAGCCTCCGAGATATGATCCATTTGCTTCAGCAGCTTTTCCTCCGATCCCACCGACTATATCTTTCATTCCCTTTACAACTACACCGCTTGACGAGCCATTCCGATGGTTTCCGCCATATACTATGCGGATCTCCGACCCCTATCATCCTTCATACTATGGAGGCTACACACGGGATGAGTTGCTGTTGTCATTGTAGTTGCAGTTTGAGATCTTAAGTCGCAGAGTTCTGGAACTTGAGCTGACTCCTCCATGCCCTCCACCTTGTCACTGTCATTCTACTTTTATCCCTCCACATTCATAGTCATCACCTTTTACACATCCACATGCTGCTCCTGCTCCTTTTCCGGGTTTTGATGCCCGCTTCCTTACCGTCGAGCAGCAGATTAGTTATTTGCTTCGTCGTGCGTATGAGCTCGAGGAGGAGCGTGCAGATGCATTACTTTTGGTGAGAGCACTACTATTGAGCCGAGATTGTGAAGACTTTTGAAGACCACTTTTGACCATGTGATTTTTGTATATTGATAGACTTATTGGACAAGGGTAGTGTGACCCTGTGTCCCTTTTGATGTGATACACTTTGTAAACAATGTAACTGTGGTTGGTGATTAATGAAAGGTCAATCGTCATGTTCTCACTAAACACTTTGTTGGATTACATGTACATGCTATGATTGTGTTGTTGCATGAATGCTTGACATGATGATTGCTTATATATAGGTACATATGACTTTTAGACAACTATTTATTTATTTAACGAATAAGACATGACCTATCTGACCTTCTTCTTAGAAGAATGCCGCTGCGAAGGAATACTGATACCAACAACCCTCTGCCGACGACAGATGCGGAATTACAAGAGCGCATCTCACAGGCCATAGCACAGCACGAGGCCCTTCGCTCCGAACACAACGAAGGTACCTCAGGGAATAACCCGCCCAACGGTAATGTTTAATCATCTAAGACACATTACAATACGTTTGGACATTTCCAAGTGTGCTTTTCTAATGCTTGAATGATGTTGCTTGTGTACAGGCTGTACCTATAAGCAGTTTTTGGACTGCAAGCCCCTGAATTTCGACGACACTGGGGGTGCCGTAGCCTTTGTGCGCTGGGTTGAGAAAACGGATTCTGTTTTGAGAATGAGTAAATGTGCACCAGAGCATCAAGTCACATACATTTCAGGACTGTTTCTAGAAGGGGCTCTGTCTTGGTGGAACCTTCAGGTTCAGACGTTGGGTGAGGCGGCTGCGTATGCTTTGACGTGGAATGAATTGAAAGAGTTGATGCATAAAAAGTATTATTCTCGGGCAGAAATCCAAAAGTTGGAAACTGAATTCTGGAACTTGAAAATGGAAGGCCCAAAGGTGGCTGAGTATGTGCAGAGATTTCATGATTTGTCTAGAGTTGTTCCATATTTGGTAGAACCCGAGTTTAAGAGGATAGAACGTTTCATCTGGGGATTGGCCCCTCAGATTCTAAGCATGGTGACAACGTCCAAGCCTCCAACGATTACCGAGGCTATTGACTTAAGTGTGGCGCTTACTGAAGAAGCCGTTCGGTTGGGCAAGTTTTCAATTTCTGAAACAAAGAAGAAGGAGACTCACGTAGAGTCATCTGGGGATAACAAAAGGAAGTTTACCAATTTCAAGAAGGGTACTCGGGCAAATAACAACAATTCCAACAAGCGCAGAGACGCTAATCCGCCAGTCGAGGCACAAGCTGGCGCTGCAAATGCCGAAAGTAGGGGAAGAGGTGTCACACCCTGGCTTTGCGGAAGCGTGGTTAATTTGGTGTGACTTCTTAATACCGTAGCTTAATCATAACAAAGCTATATGATAATAAAACCATGCAGATTATCCATTGATTTAAAATAAAAGTACCACAACATTGTTTTAAAGTACTGACACGTGCGACGGAGATTACAACCTAACAACATAAAAACATTGTTCAGAATTTATAACCACAAACATAAAGCAGACGTAGTTTAAGAACTGTGGCTCGTCCAGGCAAGAGCCACGACCCCTAAACTTGGATGACCTTATTTCTCTTATGCAGCGTGAGAAACGTAGCATACCATGCCAGATCCTTAATTACCTGAAATACATGTAAGTTGGAAAAATCAACAAAAATTGTTGAGCAAGTTCATGTGTAGTGAGTAAGTAAAAGCTTTGTAAGTATAAAATCTTGGTATGTAGAAAATAAGGAAAAAGAGATCACCAATGGTTTGCAAGGCCATTGATATGTGTGAAGTGCAAGTAGGAAGACTCAAACCTTGCAGATTTATGCGTTGGGTACAAAGTCACCCCGAGGTCCGTACTGTTGGGCCTGGGGCTGGGCTCGCTACACCCAGATAGATCTACCGCTCCTGCCCCTCGGTCCTACCCTGAGGATTAATGGCCACAAGTTTCCGCCTACCCACTCACATGATCTAAGTAGTAACCCTCCTTACGCTAACCATACCATGTAAAAAGTATTCGTAATCATAGCAACATGTATTTCACCCCCGAAGTATAAAAACTGAAAACAGTTAAGAGAAAAAGGGGGACATGAACTCACAGTGGTGCGTCTCTACCAAGTATATCTCCTGATTCAAGCAGCTGTGTGACGACCTACATGTACTAAATCTATTAGACGGACGACCGTGCCTTAGCTTAAGGTTTAAGTTTTTGGGAAATAGTTAGACAACTATTTCCTGTTTGTATTTTTTGTAAATACTTGGTAGTTATTCTCCTTCCCAAGGATGGGGGATTTAATACATGCGTGTTCGTAACATTCGAAATACGTTATTAAGTCTCACTTAATATATTTTATTTCTTACTTCAAAATATAATCATTCTTCCCAAAAATATTATATTTTATTTCATACAATTTTCCGAAACAATATTCTTGACAAATACGCGTTCATTGGTATCTTCTGAATTGCGTAAGTTACGGATAAAGATCGGGTGGTAATAATTATACCGTTGTAACTCATTATTTATTGTGAAGGCGTTCGTATTATTTTGGAATCGTTAACATTCGGTAATATTATTTTTACCCTAAAAATAATATTTGTATAGTTCACAAAATAATCATAAAAATCTCACAAGTGTGGTTATGAAATATATATATATATATATATATATATCAAATATATATTTATCAAGTTTTATTTTGTGAAAATCCCACCTCCGATGTTTCGTAAATAAAGTCGTGGCGAAACTTACGTCTTGAAAACAAGTCAAAAATAGATTTACAACACTTGTAGTTAAAATATCCCCAAGTGTTAGGTTTTTAGAAAAATTTTGCTAGAGTTTCCCCTGTAATTGGAGGTGGCCACGCTTCCAAGCGTATCATTTTCTTTTAAAATTCAAATCAACAATTTTCTCAATCAACAATAAACAATATTCAAACCATCAAACTAGTCAAAATAGATGTAAATCGCAAAAATGCATGAAATTGTGGTTTATCTAAAATATGAAGTAAATCTCATTACTTTTAGTGGATCTTTTGTATAAATCAATCCGGTTTCGTAAAAGCCTCGTTTCTAACGAAATTCCATCTTTACAACTTATAGTAAAATTTGACAAAACTAGTTCCTTGTCGAAATTTAGTGTTACACAAGTGTCTACACACTTGTATGTTTAAAAATCATTCTTGTTCGTGTAAGATCCGGTTTTAGAAAATATGATTTCTTTGACACTTGGTCCTTTGAAAATACCGTTTGTAGATCCGTAGATCTACTAGTTTAAAACACTATTTCGTAAGAAAAATCGATTTTACACAAGTTCATGTTTAGTGTGTAGTAGAGTTTCATCATTTAACCCTTTTCATACTTAAACAACTCTATGTCATGATCCATGATCATGACCGATCCAGGTTAGACGATGATCCGAACTACCACAACATAGATCGGCACTAAATAATCACAACAAAACAAATCTTACAAGATTTACACAACCCTTGTGCTATTAACCAACATTTATAACATTTTAGTAGACTTTTAACACTTCATCTTGTAAGTTCATGAGTTTTAACCGCCATATATTATTTTAACCACTTTAAAATAGATCGAGAGTGTGTTTATAGTCACTTACTACTAGCTCGAGGCTAGGGAAGAATCTAGTCGAAGATTGGGTGGATAAAAGCAATAGGGTGAGGTCCTTCACGTTCCGAATGCACCAAGCTTCCTCGTATGTGATCCTTAACACTTGTATACCCTTGGAATAGCTTGAACAAAATCAAAAAATGGATGGATGATATAGGGGTGTTCGGCCGTGAGCTATTAGAGAGGAGAGGGAGAGTTTTGTTGTGATGTTTAAGTGTTGAAAGTGAATGATGGATCAAGGTGGATTCTTATAGAGAAAGTTATGAACATTGTCCAATGGATTACATGTAAGCTAGATATTAGACAAGAGTGAATATTATAATCAAAATTAGGACAAGGGTGTCCCCCCTAGGGGACGAGTTCGGTTGGGGGGGGGGGGGTCTCCTAGTCAGATTTCAACTAAATAGTAAGTATTAGTTAGATATTTAGGAGGTTAAACCATTTACTAGTATGTTATGCATTGTAGCGGGTGTTAGGGTATTCGGGGACCCTAACTGGCTCAGAAAAGAAAAACAGTGTTGATGGCAATATTTTTATGTTCCGGATAAAGTCCGGTTGTTTGGTTGGATAGTGATCCGTTTAAGTGCTTAACAAAGCTTTAAAGTGTCGTTATTACTATTTTTAGTGACACAACTTATTCCCGACACTTTGGAAAGTGTCTAGTAATATTTTTTTCCCCGTGCTTTGGCACTTTATTAGGTAGCTTAATGCTGAATTTTTAATTAAAGTGCTGAATTTTGTACTTAGAGTACGTTTTAGGCACATCCGGTCACTGTAATTATTTCCTAGTGACGCAGTTCTACAATCCTCACTTCCCTACACTTTCTATTAGTGTAGTAAACTATCTCCGGCTCATACAGGCCTTAGAGGCAGTGTCTGCCTGGTGCTGGCTATATCAGCGTGTTAAATGGGTTATCCGTTCATTGTGCTACTGTGCCTTTGTGCATCAAGGTTGTCACTGAAGTTCTGTATGTAAATAATAGAGTAATAACAAATAGAATATGAGGCATGGTTATGCATATTTTAGAAATCACGTAAAAGTTTATTTACCACTGCAAGCAAGCACAGTAATTGAGCAGTAATTAAATACTAATTAATTCGTACGGATACCTGGTTTGGTGAGGGTTGTCACAAGAGGGTACATGGGTACCCTACCAAAGGGCGACATTTGTCAGTTTCATTATGCCGGTTGATGCATATATGGAAAATGTGATACTTGGGGAAAAATGGGGCATTATAAGGAGACATGCTGGTATGGTGCTGGGCGTGGAAATGGAGGACAAGGCGGGAACGGTAATGGAAACCGTGGTGGAAATGGTTATGGGAACAGGAATCAGGGAGGAAACAACAATCAGGGAGGTAATGGAAACAGGAATGGAAATGAAAATCAAGCGGGAAATGGGAACCGCAGAGGAAATAATAACAACAATAACCAAGGTGGTAATGGGAATGGACGCGGTCAAGGTTGTTTTGGTTGCGGCGATATGGGGCACTTTAAGCGGGACTGCCCCAAGAACGTATTGATTTGGATAAAGCAACATCTCTCAAAGTTGTAATGTAATGATTTTATTATGTTTTAAATCAGTTATTTATTTTTGTAATAAAGCAACATCTCTCAAAGTTGTAATGTTAAACTAACTAATTTTCTTAGCATCAATCAAAGTTATAATAAGTTGTAATGTTAAACTAACTAATTTTCTTAGTATTTTGTAATAAGCAACATCAATCAAAGTTGTAATGTTAAAACTGACTAATTTTCTTAGGGTGAGAGGGGCACTCCCCTCTTAGGGGAGTCCCCTCTCTTACGCACGCCAAATCAGCACGCGCCACGTCAACTCTCCTCACACCCTCAATTTGATGGCGGCACTCATCTCTTAGGTGTGTACAAGTATGTAAGCCCAAGGTACATGTTGCCCTACCTTTTAAACACGAAATCTTGTGCGGTGAACCCTCCCCGATCCCCCTCCCCGAATACCCTCCCCGCGGTGATGGCGGCTGTGTTCCCGCTCGGGGACTTGGGTCACCGCCCCACTCCCCGCATGGTGCCCCGTTCACCCTTAAAACTGACTAATTGATGGGGCGTTCCCCGTCGGTATCATCCCTATACCAATCTTATGTTGACACCTAACCTCCCCTCCATGAAGCTAACCAAAAACGTAGGTACAGGTGCCGCTTTTACTGAAAGTACCCACCCCCTTGTGTTGTTTTCGAGGCAAACCCACACACACAAAATCATCACCCCATTCTTCGGTAGCTATTCCATGATTTTGCTTACCGATTTAGGTACCCGAGGTGGCGACTCTGGTGTTACCAATTCGGTAACCCTACCCGATCATGGGTTACCGAAGGCGCCCCTTCCTTACACCTAAATTTATATAAAACTCCTGAAGAATTTATATTTTATATATTCTCCTTTTCAACAACTCTTTTGGTTATGCGTTTTTTCTAGATTATAAATGACTCTTCACACCTACTTAACACGCTACATCTTATATTAAATTCATCCCTAGTATTCTTCACGTATTTAATATATTAAATTCATCCTTAGTATTCTTCACATATTTAATTACTATATATGTATGTATATACATACATACACACATACAACAATACTATCTTCAATCAAAATCCACTTCCAAAAACTCACTATAATCCATGCATTCAGCAACTCTACTTTCCTTTACAATATCATGCATTTGCTTGGCAATGCTCACCTTAGCAGATCAAGGATCAACCTCAGCTCCTGATAATTATAAACTTGACTGGCCCCGAAAGGCGAATATTATAGATTGTCGAGCTGCATTTTTATCCATTGGAGACTGCTATCTCGAGACCATTAGAGAATTCAGAACTCGTCAAGTTCGAATCTTTTTGGGGCCAGTATGTTGTAAAGCTGTTCGAGAATTGAATTTCGGGTGTTGGCCGAGAATGTTAGGTGTTAATCCTTTTATCCCTCCGTTTCTTCTATCTTATTGCTCGGCCTTTCATGACGGTCCACTAACGATGCCGTTTGGTACTGCTCGAGTCGCTGAACCACGGGGTACAACCAAGCAACCGGAAGTAAAAGCAACGGGGTTTTAGCATCACCTTGAATTCTTAAGGAGTCTAACCGAGCACCTACACATTTATTTGGTCATATATTACATGAAATATCATTTATTTTAGCAATTTGATTATGCAAATGTTATGTATTATAAATTACGGATGTTGGTGAAATAATTAGGTTGTCTTCTATAACAAATATATATTGTATTAATAACAATAGTTTTTTAGTAATAATAATTCATTCACTATTTACTTCAATTTTTCTTTAATAATTTGTGGTCCATAACTTAAAAAAAAAGCTAAATACATAGTTATGTTTTTTTTTCAACATTCCGATATAGACTTTATTGGAAACGATATTGTATTCAAAATAAAGTATTTTATGTTATCATAAACTATACCCAGTATCAGTACCATAGTTAACGAACCAAACAAATACATGCTCAACAACATCCCTACCGGTATTGGTAGGGGCGTAGCATTTAAGGGGCCGGGAGAGGCGCCCGACCCCCCGAACTTTTTGCTCAGTAGTGTCGTACATGTAGTTTTCGTATAGAAATTTTTGGGTATATATGTTTTCGACCCCCGGTTCTATAGAATTTTTTGGGTATATACGTTTTCGACCCCCCTGACGAAAACTTCAAGCTTCGCCACTGGGTATTGGTATTCATTTCTACAGTTTTTTGTTACGGACTACGGTACAAGTTGGTACATCAGTTCATTTTATTGAAAATGACCGGTAACGTACGAATACCGACCGAACAACATCGGTGCTGATACCGGTATTCGTTTGTATGGTAATTGATTGATTTAAACATGTGATGATGTCGTTCTGGCATGTCGTGATATGTGAAATTAAACCTAATATACCATTGTAAATAAAAAATTTATTTTAGAAACTAATACAAGTTTCCCGTTGCATCTCGTGGGCGAGTTTTCACTAGTTTGGACGTTAAATATTAACATCTCAACAAGAACGTTGAATGCGTGTTTCAATCTTTTTTTAATATAGTATTTATATCACTACTAGAAAACTGGGTATTTACAACCGTATATCTGGTAACAAATAGTATTTTTGTGGGATTAATTTTGATATTTTTGATATTTGGTCACATATCATGTGACCATTTTTGCTAGAGTACAATTAGTTTTGATATTTTTGCATCGAAAGTTTTATCTTTGAAATTTGAAGATGAGTCGATATATTCTTCAAAATTTAATTTTTACTTGGTTTTCTTTTAATTATGTACCATATTCACATATATACATTTATAACATATACATTCAGAATTTCATACATAACATATTAACATTAAAGTCAAAGATATGAATCAAATATCACCATTTTAGCCTAATTAACGATATTACATTTTAAAATTTTTCCCAAAATGCTACCAAAAACAATTATAAATTATCACCATTTCTTTCATTCCTTCAACCAAAACTCTAGCTAGCAAATACATTCTACCATGGCTTTAATAAAACCATCGATTCTCCTTCTTTTGTTATTTGCAATGCTGATGGAAATACTGCCATCAGGGCTAGCCGCAGCACGGATCCCGGTTCTGGGGCTCCAATCATCGCCTGCGCAATTCCCGTCCTTGGAAACCTTTCAACAATGCTGGGTATCTATGGAAGAAATGGTTGGTTGTTACTCAGAAGTTTACAGATCTTTCATCAGTGGAAAGGAAGGGCTCAGTACTATTGGCCCTTCGTGTTGTATGGCAAACAATGATATAACTTCAAATTGTTGGTCTCAAATGTTTCCTAACACACCAGCTATCCCTACATTGCTAAACAACTATTGCGCAACGTATCAAACTGGTCAAGGTGACGCGCCATCCCCTTCCGTCGAGCCAGCTGACCTATATTGATCGAATAAATGGGTGCACCATGATATGGCTAGCCTAGCCTGATTTGTATTACTGGTTTGATTTTGGTATTTCTTTGCAAGGGTAAATATAACCCACTTATTGATATTCATGGCATGCTATAAAGATATATTATTAGTTTTCTATATATTTTTTGTAGTTCACTTTGCATCATATAATCATAAAACATTAAAGCTATCGAAACCAAAACAACAATTTATTATATATCAAGATTATAATAAATTTACAATGCAAGGTATCAAACAATTTAGGGGGAGGGCATCGTCCCCGTTTCTCCAGATTTCCTTGTATGACACATCAGCTTTTTCTCCACTTTTTCCGTTTTTTTTCCTGAAATGCATGATGTCGTCCCAGATTTCCCTACTTTCCCCGTTCTCCCCGTCAATGAGTGAGCAATCTCGAATCTTGGTGACCCCAAAATTGGGGGTGGTATTCGCGGACGGGGCCGGCCAAACGCTACCACTCCGACCCCCCTTATTGAGATATAATTACATATGTATCTTGGGTAAATTACACTTTTCGTCCTTTATGTTTGTACCGGATTGCAACGGATAGCCTTTAACTTCAATAATTACAACCACAGTCCTTTTATTTGTATTACAACCCATTACACTCTACGTCCTTTAGCACTAACCTGGTTAAATTTTCTTGTTAAGTTTATTCATCTAAGGGTATTATAGTCAGTTTTCATGCTTTTATTTAAATGTTTAATAAATAAAATCAAAAAATTTGCATATACATATCATCTTGGGTAAATTACACTTTTCGTCCTTTATGTTTGTATTGGATTGCAGTGGATAGCCTTTAACTTCAATAATTACAGTCACAGTCATTTATTTAGAAAACCCATTATACCCTACGTCCTTTATCATTAACCTGGTTAATTTTTTCAGTTAAGTTAGACATGTGCCTTGCACATGAGGGTAAATTCGTCTTTGTACTATATTTTTGCAATAAATATATTTTGGTCTTTAATCTAGGCCCCCTCTCTCTCTTCTCTCTATATAAAAATTGTCTCTCTCTAATCTCTATGTATTGTCTGCGAACAACTCATATCTGCCACACACCACCACCCCCATCCAAGATCCACTACACCGTCTTCATCCAAATCCGGCACAGCACACCACCGCCTCCATACAAATCGCCACACCCCACCCCACCCCACCCCACCTCCATCCTGACGAAGCCACCACCCCCACCTCTCTGCAACCACTACCGTCATTACCACTACCGGTGACGAAGCCCTAGTACGTCGCCTCCACCTTCAGATCTGGTCTCGGAATCCGTGTCAATTACACTATTGTAGAGGGTCTCGACGGAGATTTTCGTCTCAATCAAGGGAGTCAAGTACGAATTTATCCATCGTAGAGGGTCTCGACAGAGATGTTACATAGTCTTTCTCAAAGTTCACTTTGTGTAGTCTTTTTGAACAGTTAAACAGAAGAGTCTTGCAATTGGAGTTTTGAGTAGAATGGCTCGTGGGATTCGACTGATCTTTGCTACTTCTGTTGTTCTGATGGTTTTCGGTATGTTTTGTTATGCACATTATGTGTTTGTGTAAATGTTTGAACCAGTTTTTGTAGTGTTTGGTCTACACAAGCTCAAATAAAGGGGGTTTTCTTATTAAAGTCTGTGACTTGGGCTTGTTTTAGTGGATTTGTTGTTTAGAATTTTCTATATGTGTGTACAGCAAGCTTGTAAGTTATTTTTTTATTTGGTTTGCTAGCTTGTAAGTTTCTTTTTTCCTGCTTGATTTGATGTTGTTCAATGATTGTTTGATTTATTGTGGGTTGGTCTTTGGGAGGAAGAGAGTTGGGTTGTGAGGCGTTTAGGTGGTGGCCAGAGTGGTGGTGGTAGTAGTGAGGTGTTTAGGTGGTCGTCATGGTGGTGGCTGGAGTGGTGGCCGGATGGTGGCTATGGTGGTGGTCGGATGGTGGCTGGAGTGGCAGTGATGAAGCTTGTTTTTTTGGTTGAGTAAAATTACCAACTTACCCTCATGTGCAAGGCACATGTCTAACTTAACTGGAAAATTTTAACCAGGTTAGTGCTAGAGGACGTATGGTGTATTGAGTTTTCCAAACAAAGGACTATGACTATAATTATTGAAGTTAAAGGCTATCTACTGCAATTTAATGCAAACATAAAGGACGAAAAGTGTAATTTACTCTATCATCTTCCTCAATTTCCTAACCCTAACCAACACATCCAGGGGCGGACCCACATAGAGTGGGTTGGGGTCCACGGACCCCAATGTTTTTAAAAAATGAGTAGATTCGTTATATTAAATTGTATAAGAACCACATAAATACAATTAGGTGGACACCATAGAAAGAAAAGAAAACCTAGTGTAGTGGTAAATCTCTCTCTTTATCAAGAAGAGGTCATTGGTTCAATACTTGTATAGCACGTTTTTCTTGTTTTTTTAAAACTAGTTCAAACCTCGCTATGACCCGACCCAAACTAGGACCGACCCGAAAATTTTAACGTTTTGTTATGAAAATTCTGAACACCGAAAAAACGGACCCCGTTGAAAAAAAAATCTTGGATCCGCCATGTTGGATCTGAGTTTGGTTTTGATTGTATTTTCTAGTTTGAATTAAAATGGAAATGGATGAGTTGTGCAGCGGAATTAATATGGTAACAAACTTTGCATACAATCAAACGAGAGTATTGCTTTGATCAAGACATTTTCAACAAGGAACCGAATGATTGAATTTAATTTCAACAACGATTACAAGATAATGCTTGAATACAAACTCCCCCTCAGCCAGAGCTCAGCGTTTGTTCGTGCAGGAAAATAAGTTTGCAAAGAGCTAATAGAACAGTACAGAGCACTGTTCTATTTATAGGCACTAACAAACCACTGAGCATCTTAGCTGACGTCGCCATGAAAGTGACATCTAACCTCCTAACAAACTCTAACCTCTGATCTATACAAACACTGCTATACTAACTACTGCTATTACATTTCATTATAAAAGACACTTAAACAGCTGCTGCATCCTTCCACTGCTGTGAACCCAGTAGTGCTTGTCCGGATCAGCAGTACTTGACTCAAGACAGTAGATTGAGCAGCAGAGCTTTAGTCTTCTATCAGTCTTTACAAGAGCAGCAGATTTGACAGTCAGTGGCTTGTACGATCAGTAGATAGGAGGTCAGCAGATGTTGAAACCACTTTCAAGGGGAGAGACTTGTATGTAACATCTGCTTATTCTGGATCCACTGCTCTGACCCAGTTTTGGCTTTAATTATCTGTTCCTCTGGTAGGGTTCAATCCCAACAATCTCCCCCTGGAACAGATAATGCCAAAACTCTTCATTATTGTGGAATTCTTTATTGCCTCATCAGCAGTTCCCTTATCTGACCTTTAAACTGTAGTTCAAAGTATAGGGCATCTGTATCATCATCATCCCTGCTAAGTGGAAGATCAAGGAGATCCTGCAAATCTTCAAGACTCAGGCCAAGAGCTTGTTCCCTTGATATTTTCTTCACTTCTCCACCAGACCTGAGCAAAGTCAATACGCAGGTCTGTTTGTCAGTTTCCCACTTTTGTATTTTTGAGTCTGGTGGGTTTCTTGGGAGATGTTTATTTGTAGAGGTATTTGGTGAGGCTGGCCTATTCATGACTGGCTGAGCAGCACTTGCAGATTGTTCCAATTCAAGATCTTCTTTTATCATTAATTTCATGCCTGCTTTTACAATAGCATCTCCAGCTTTTAGATCTTGAATTGTTTCAGTACTCGACTGGTTTTGGCTCCTTCTTTTGTAGATGGCAGCACCAGCTGGAGCAGTGGTTCTTTTAGCTTGCAGCTTTGGTGGTCTTTTGAAACCTCTGCTTTAGAATAATCAGGCTTTTGTGGAACTTTTGGATCTTTCTTTCTAAGTTCCTCTAACTTCTTGTAGGTAGCCCTGACCCTATCTTCTCCCCACTTTGACACAGAATTCTTTGACTCATAATCAGCTGCTATCAGCTCCTCTTTCATTCTCTTCAACCTTAATGCCTTCTCAGCTTCAAATTGTTTGAATTTTTCAGGGGGAGACTGCTTGACCTTATTTTTTATCATTTCTTGAATCCTGGATGCCTCTTTTTCAAGCTCAGGAATGGTCCAGTTTTTGTACATGTATTTCTCCCCCTTGTATTTCTTGTAGGTCATGATATTCTCAATGTAGTCTTTTCTCAAGGACTCATCTGCCCTTTCAGAAATTTGCTGACATACATTTTTGGCAAATTGCTCCATTGCTCTGACCTGTGTGAGTAGAAATTGATAGTTTTGTTGAAATTCTCTATCAGATTTCCCTTGTTTATTTTTGATAGCAATATCCTCTGCTTGCTTGGCCTTGAGTTTCAAGTATTCTTCAATATTGTGAGGCCTGAGATATCCTTCAACTGATGGCAAACTCCTTTTAGCTGGGTCATCCTCATAATAAAAGGATTTGATTTCTTCCCTAACTGCAATGAGTTCTAGAGGAAATGAGACACCAGCAGGAGGTAGTGATTTTATAATTTGAGCTGAAGAGAGAGGTATGGGTTTTGGAATAGTGACAAGTGACAGGGATTTTGAAGATGTTGGTGGTGGTGGTGGTGAAGGTGAATCATCATCTGATATGTAAATCCTTCTCCTTTTTGTTTTAGAAGAGGCAGATGATGTTTTGGGTGGATCAGTGGTGGTAGATTGTATGGCAGTGGTTTGTGTTTGACTAACAGCTGTTGAGACAACTGGTGTCTCAACCACTGTTGTCTTTACAACAGATGTTATAACACCTATTGTCTTCTGCTTTTTGTCAGCAGGTGAAAGTGGTGGTGAGATTGTTTTTGGTGGTGACAGTGGTGGTGGTAAAGTAGTAGTTGTGGTGTGTGATGAAGTGGTGTGTGTTGAAGTGAGAACAGATGTTGAAACAACTGAGGTACCAGCAGTAGTTGATACAACAGGAGTTACAACAGCTGTTTGGGTGGAGGTTTGATGCTGATGGCTTTTGGATGGTGGTTTTGGAGGCTTTGGAAATCTGGATGGGATGGACTTAGGTTTCCTTTTTGTCTTAGGATTTTTAGTATCCTTTGATCCAGAACAACCTTGCTCATACAGTTCCATGAAAGCTCTTTTCTCCTCATTCCATCTTGAGATATCCTTTGCCATTCTATCTCTTTTAACACTTGCTACTCCTTCATCAAGTGCTTCTTGAGTAGCATCAACCTTTTTACTACCATCTGGCAATGGAATTTTTCTGGTCATAGCATCCTTCTCAGGTTCAATGTACAGACCATCATCTATTCCTTTCTTCTTCCACTCCTGAACTTTCTCCCCCTTTTTGGCATTATCTTCTGGGAGTTGATCAATGAAAAGTACTGTTGGAGGAGCAGTGCCAGTGGTTTCTAATAAATGGGCCTCGATTGCCTTAATATCTGCTTGAGTGTTCTTGTACCTAGACTCCATAATGTTTCTCAGCTTTTGGACATGAAGTTCATGTTGCTGATCAGCCATTTCTTTTTGTTGTTGGAGAAAAGGTTGGAAAAGGTTCCAGAGCTCATTTGTAGCAAAAGCTTGTGGTGGAGCAGGTGCTTGAGATGGAACAACAGTGGATTGCATCTTTTGTGTTTTCAACACCTGCTGTAGCAAATTTTTAAGATCTGCAACAGATGTATCCAATTTTTCAATTCGTTCCGTCAAATCCTGATATTTTAAATTATCACCCAATTTAATGGGATCATCTGATTTCCCACTATCAGTGGTTTTATCAGTGGTTGAGGTAGGGAGTGTACTCCAAACACTAACCACTGATGCCCCTTTTTCTTGGTACTGGGGTCTTCTTCCTTCAACAATTGACAGCCTTTTGATGTTGCCAGTAGGATAAATAAATCCACTGGTGGTTGGCAGAGGTGCTATGTAAGGAATTGCCTCCAAGGAAGTCTTATTAATGTAACCACTGTCCAACTGTAAACCAGTGGGTTCAACAGTTGTAGTGGTTGCTTCACTTGGACTACCACCAAGAGTTACATGGAACTCAAGGGGTGTAACCTCCTCAGGTTGTGTTGGTGGGTTAGCAAAGATTGATACATCAGACCCAGTCATTTGTTGAGGTATGTTCTCATTGATAGGTGATTGAGAAGGACTGGTTAGTGCCTGGTTCAAACCAATTGCATCCAACAGTAGTTTAGTTGGTGTGGGAATTGTGGATGTGATGTTTGGTGAAGAAAGAGGATTTACTCCGGGAATTGAGCTGTGGATGATGGAAACGAGTGTTTCCAGAGCATCATGATGTGGTATCCCAATGTGTACAACCTGATCTTTTTGTGAAGAAGCAGGAGGGGTTTCGGCTATGGGTTGAGATATTTGTACCAACTGCTATGAGGAAGTAGCAGCAGTGGTTTCTTGTGACTTTTGTGCTGTCACAGGCAGTAGCTCTGGTATCTCATCCTCCAGAGTTTCCTTTTTGATGGGTTTGGGGGGTTTTTGTGTTTTTCTTTTTGTTGGCTTTTTGGTGATTTTAGGTGTGGGTTTCAAAATAGTTGTTCTGCTGCTTTGATCACCTTGAGCAGTGGGCTCAGCAGCGGATACCTGAGGAGCAGTTGTAACTGCTAAAATCTGCTCAGGCATCTCTGCTTGTGTTTTGCAAGGTGTTGACATCCTTGTAAAAGTTTCAGCAGTTAAGCAATTTATTTCAATGGAGTCACCTTGGTTTATTGCAGAAAGATCATCCTTACTGAATTTCTTTTCAAAGTAGTAACTTAAAAACCTTGGAAACAGTAGGAATGATTTTGTTTCAACATTATTAACCAAATCATTAAAGATTTCCCGAGAATAATTAAAATTTTCTTTTTGAAGAATAGCATATCCCAGATTTTGAATCTTTAATGGTATTTCGTTAAAAGAAGTGGTTTTATTTGAAACACACATTAGGAGGGTATGGAATAAAAATCTTGTTGCAGAAGGAAAGAAACCTTTTTGTAAGGTAGCTTTCTTCATCATTGTGTCTGCATACCCTCTCTCAATGAAGTCAATTTTCAACTCGTTTTTAGGGAAAGAAATTTTACCTTGCTGATCCTCGAGTTGAAAGACCTCTGAAATTGACTGTGGTGTGATTTGGACATTTTTACCCTTTAGAGAAGAGTTGATGGCAGTTACAGTTTCTCCTTGTGTTTCAAGGGTTGCATTCTTCCAAAACTCTCTTTGGGTTGCCAAATAAATTGGTGCATTGGCTGTTAACAAAGTTTTGTACTTTGATTTAGCCATTGTGTTGATGATGGAGTCGAAAGCCTCTGTGGTGCTGGGTTTTGTGAGAAGACCCAGAAGATTGTGAGATGGTTTGTGTGGGATTTCAATGGTAGTGGCCTTTTGAGAGACCGCTTTCGACGAAGATTTTGAAGTGGGTTTTGTGGATGGCTTCGATTTTGTCATTTTGAAGATGATGATTGAAGAAATTTGTGGAAAAATGAGATGAAAAACTGCTTTGAGAAGAGAATTTTTGAGAATTCAATTCGACAGTAAAACCCTGTTTTTGGTATGAAGTGGGGGTTTTATAGAGGAAAAAGTGAAGGCTGACGTGGCAGCGGTTACAAAAGTACTGACCACTATGTACTGCCCACATGCCAAACTCTGAAGAAACGAAGGACAGTACTTTTATGAAAGTTACTGATGAAGGCAGTGGTTTAAACGGTAAAATGGAAGCAGTGGATGATTTTTCACTATCAGTGGATAAGACTCTGCTTTTGAACAACAGAGGTTATCAAGGAAATGAGAGAGCAGAGGATGGCTTTCAGCAGTGGACAGACTTTGAAGTAGAGCAGACGTTTGAACAAACAGTGGTTATGGCAAACTTTTAAGGATTTTAATGAAAACTTCATTTTTAGCTATTTTTAAGGATGGATTTTTTATTTTCTGAAAACATTTTAATGCTTTTATTCATAGAAAACAAGATTTTGCTTGTTATTCCATGTTTAGCATGCCAATCCTAGAGACCAAGCTTTCAAAAGAGGCTGTATCAAGTGCTTTTGTGAGCACATCTGCCAGCTGGTCTTTAGTTGGGACATGATGCAGAGAAATCAAACCTTTTTCATAGCAATCCCTCACAAAGTGATGTCTGATGTCGATGTGTTTGGTGGTTGAATGGGAAACTAGATTTTTGATGATATTTTCTGCTGCCTGGCTATCCAACATGAGTGGAGTCTTTAAGGCAGTGATACCAAAATCCAGCAACTGATTTTAAAGCCACAGGAGTTAGGCTGTACAGCTTGCAGCAGCAATGTATTCAGCTTCAGCAGTGGATGTTGAAACAACTGCTTGCTTTTTGCTTTGCCATGAAACTAAGCAATCACCTAGAAACTGGCACCCTCCTGATGTGGACTTCCTTGTAGTGTTACATCCAGCAAAGTCACTGTCTGAAAAGCCAGAAAGCTTGATATTCCCATTAGCTGGATACCAGATACCAAGTGTGGGAGCACCTTTTATGTATCTGAAGATCCTTTTTACAGCAATGAGATTTGATTTTCTGGGAACTGATTGACTTCTTGCACAGACACATGTTGCAAACATGATGTCTGGTCTAGATGCAGTTAGGTACAATAAAGACCCAATCATGCTTCTATATAAAGTTTGGTCAATCAGCTCATCCTTTACATCAGACATGACAAGCTTATTTGTTGCCATGGGTGTGCTGCATGGTTTACAATCATTCATATCAAATTTTGTCAAAAGTTCTTTAGCATATTTGCTTTGATGAATGAAAGTTCCATTTTGCATTTGCTGAACTTGGAGACCAAGAAAGCATTGCAGCTCACCCATTGCACTCATTTCAAACTCAGCTGTCATGAGTTCTCTGAACTCTTCACACATTATGTTACATGTGCTTCCAAAAATAATGTCATCCACATAAATCTGGACAATCATTAAATCCTTCCCTCTCCATTTTAGAAACAGTGTTTTATCAATGGTACCTCTTTTGAAACCATTTGAGAGTAGAAAGTTGGAAAGAGTTTCATACCAGGCCCTTGGTGCTTGTTTCAGGCCATACAAGGCTTTGTTTAGCTTGTAGACATGATCAGGATAAAATGGATCCTCAAAACCTGGAGGTTGACAAACATACACCTCTTCTTGAATTGTACCATAGAGGAAAGCACTTTTGATATCCATTTGAAACACCTTCATGTTGTGGTTGACAGCAAAGGCCAGGAACAGTCTAATGGCTTCCAATCTTGCAACAGGGGCGAATGTTTCATCATAATCAATCCCCTCTTCCTGTCTGTAACCTTGAACCACAAGCCTGGCTTTATTCTTGACAACAATGCCCCTTTCATCAGTTTTGTTCTTGAAGACCCACTTTGTGCCAATGGGACTAACCACTTCTGGCAGTGGTACAAGCTCCCATACTTGTTGTCTTTTGAACTGTTGGAGTTCCTCTTGCATGGCTTCTACCCAGCTGTTGTCTTTCAGTGCCTCTTGGTACTTGACTGGCTGATGGAGTGATAGAAAACCAGCAAAAAGACAAATGTTTTGGGTTTGGCTTCTTGTGAGCACCCCTTCATTGATGTTGCCAATGATTTAATCAGGTGGATGAGATCTCAAGTAGATTAAATCTCCTTGGTATGAGATGATGGCATTTATTGGTGAAGGCTGCAAATGTGTATCATCTGAGCTAACCACTGCTGGGGACTTTGATGATCCAGCAGTGGCTTCAAAAGTTGGTGGAATGGGAGGTAATGAAGTGGACACATGCTGACTTTTATCCACTGTTTGGGGACTTTTGTCAGCAGTTTTTGAGGATGTGGAAGCAGTGGTTGATGGGCTACTTTGGTCAACAACTATTGAGGTAGCAGTGGTTGAGCTTTGACAACTGTTTTGAACATCTGATGCTCTTCCTATTTTAGCAGACCTTTGAGGGATGATGATTTCATACCCATAGTCTGGTGGTGAATCCACTGATAGACCTGCACTGTTAGTCTTGATAGCAGTATTTTCAAAAGTAAATTTATCAAGATCAAACAAATCTGCAGGATTTGCTAGAATTTTCATTGATGAAAGTTCATTGAACTTTACATTCAAAGTCTCCTCCACTGCCTTGGTCCGTGTATTAAACACTTTGTAGGCCTTGGCAGTGGTTGAGTATCCCAGATGATAACCACAATCAATTTTGGCTGCAAATTTTCAAATGGAATCTTTTAAGTTCAAAATAAAGCATGGGCAGCCAAACACCTTGAAATATGAGATCAGTGGTTTGATTTTATACAGAATTTCATAACCAGTCTTTTTGTGCCTGGGGTTTATTAAAACTCTGTTCTGGACATAGCAAGCAGTGTTTACTGCCTCTGCCCAGAAAGTTAATGGCAAACCTGAATCTGCAAGCATAGTTCTGGCAGCCTCAATCAAAGTTCTGTTCTTTCTTTCAACAACCCCATTTTGCTCTGGTGTTCTAGGGATGCTGTACTGCCTTACAATCCCTTTCTTCACACAGAAGGCATCCAACTCCTTATTTTTAAATTCTGTGCCATTGTCACTCCTGAAGCTTTTCACTGGAAGGTCAAATTGCTTTTCAACCTGTGTCACAAAGTCTTGCAAAATGCCTGCAGTCTCATCTTTTGAGTGTAAAAAGAAAGTCCATGTAAACCTAGAAAAGTCATCAACAATAACCAAACAATATCTTTTCTTCTTGAGGCTCATGACTTGAACTGGGCCAAACAAATCCATGTGTAGCATTTGCAAACACTGGGTTATTTTGGACTCTTCAATGGACTTATAAGAACTTTTATGCTGTTTTCCTTTTAAACAGGAAATGCAATGTTCAGGACATGAAAACAATTTTTGTGGTAGGCCTCTCACCAAACCATTTTTTGAAATTTCAGTGATTGTCTTAAGATTTGTGTGCCCCAGCCTTCTGTGCCAAAGTTCTGTCTCTTTGTTAGAGGCAGCTAAGAACAGACAGGCATCAGCTCTGGGACACTCTTTTGACATATCAACAACATAAACATTGCCACTTCTTTGAGCAACAAGTTTAGTTTGACCAGTTTTGATTATTGCTTCAATCTTCTTGACCATTTCTAGTCCAACAATCCTACAACAATCTTTTGTGAAGAATGACCCAAACCCTTTGTCACTCATTTGGGACACACTCAGAAGGTTGAATTTTAGATTGTCTATCAGATTGGCATTTTCAAATTTTACATTACCAGACTGCACTGTACCAGACCCCAGAACTTTCCCTTTACTATTATTCCTAAAGGATATATCACCCCCTCCATGGATTTTAAAGTCTTTGAGGAGGGCTTTACATCCTTTCATGTGCCTGGAGCCTCCACTATCTACATTCCAAAGACTATCAAAGCATGCAGAAGCTCCCTTGGCAGCAACCATCATTGCACAATCACATTGATGATTTTCTTCATCATCAGCTCTTTCTTCTTTCTCACTTGCTTTTTCAATTTTCTCTTCTTCTTTGTCCTCTTTGGACCATGGGTCTGTCAGTGGTTCAATCAGGGTTTCTGAATTTTCTTCCAGCAGCAATTCACCAGCAACTGCATTAACAACTGCTTCAGTCACTTCATCCACTGTTTCATCACTTAGCTGTTCACCTTCAGTTTCAATCCCCTCTGGTATTGACTCTAATGCCATCAAACAAAATTCAACATTAGAAGGTTCATTAGAAGCATAGAGTGCAAAATTTTCATCACTAAGCTCATCAGGCATGCTGCTCCAATCAACAAAGCCTTGAGTGAAAAAACTTTGCTGATCTGGTTGTACCACTGCTGGAGCAGCAGTTTGAGGTGCAGCAGTTTGCACCTGTGCCTGGGGGACAGGGGTTTGCACGTACTGAATTTGGGGAACAGTAGTTTGGACATAGTGCACTGGCACAGGGGCAGCAGCATAATGTGCAGCATTAACATGAGCTGCAGGGGTATATTGGGCATAGTGCACAGTGCCTTGATTTTGAGGTCTAGGATTTGAGCTAGGATGAGTGATTATAGGACCAGTAGTTTGACTCCTACATTCCCTAGCGAAATGTCCCAACCTATTACACTTGTAACACTTGATTTTCGATTTATCCAACCCAACCCTTAGATTCCCATGTAAACCTGGGAATTTCCGCCCTGTTCTTTTGTAGAATTTGCTAGTTCTAACACTGAGCAAAGCCAATTGGTGCAGGATGTCCATTTCCTCTAAGTCAGTGGGATCAAAATGTTGTAAATCATTGAGTTCAAAGCACAGAGTATCTGACATCTGGTTTTCAGTGTTTGTAGTGAAAGCATAGTTTGCAGAGTGAGAATCAGGGTTGGTAAAGTTACCACCAGCTGTTATATCAATGAAATGATCAAAACCCTGTTCCTTACTACTGCCACCAGATTCTTCCTGACCCAGAAGAGCTGTGCTACCGAATGAGTAATCATCAGTGGCTTTTCCAGACTCTTGCAACTTCTTTTTCTGGTTCAACTCCCTTTCATAAGTCAGGAGTCTTCCATGAAGTTGGGTCAGGGTCAGATCTTTGAACTCAACAGAGTTTCTAGTCACAAATGCAATTGTGTCCCATTTATCAGGTAGCGACCTAAGAAACCTGCTATTTTGGGTTGATTTTGGAAATTCAACCTTAACAAGCCTTAGCTCACTGATGAGACAACTAAACCGTTCAAATTGTTGGGTCAATGATTCACCCTTAATGTGACAGAAGGTTTCATACTGCTGATTCAGAATTTCCCTATTGTTTTCAATAACTTCTTTGGTACCCCCAAACTGTTCCTTCAAAGCATCCCATAGCTCTTTGGCGCTGTTACAATCCAGCATAGATCTCATTTGGTAATGCAGATGCTATGATGCTAAATGCTTTGGCATCCAGTTCGAATTTTTGAAAATCAGTTTCAGTATAGTTTTCATAAGGTTTTGGTACGAACTTCTTTGGATCCTCGGCACTTGGCACTGTAGGAACATGGGGACCAAAAACAACAGACCTCCAACATCCAGTGTTCTGTTGAGCAAGGATGTGACCCATCCTTCGCTCCCAGATGTTGTATTCATTTCTTTTAAGCATGGGTGGTTTAAAAAGCGAGCCAATGTTATTCTTATCATCTTGAGATTGTGACGTCATCCTGGTTGTTTTACAGACACTGATTAATCAACTTTAATGGTGATTAAACCTTGCTCTATTTTTCAACACAAACGAACAAACTATCGATATCAACGATTTTGAGCTGAACTATTTATGTCAAAATGATTGTTAAATCAAATTTGACTGTCCAGGCTCTGATACCAATTGTTGGATCTGAGTTTGGTTTTGATTGTATTTTCTGTTTGAATTAAAATGGAATTGGATGAGTTGTGCAGGGGAATTAATATGGTAACAAACTTTGCATACAATCAAACGAGAGTATTGCTTTGATCAAGACATTTTCAACAAGGAACCGAATGATTGAATTTAATTTCAATAACGATTACAAGATAATGCTTGAATACAAACTCCCCCTCAGCCAGAGCTCAGCGTTTGTTCGTACAGGAAAACAAGTTTGCAAAGAGCTAAAAGAACAGTACAGAGCACTGTTCTATTTATAGGCACTAACAAACCACTAAGCATCTTAGCTGACGTCACCATGAAAGTGACATCTAACCTCCTAACAAACTCTAACCTCTGATCTATACAAACACTGCTATACTAACTACTGCTATTACATTTCATTATAAAAGACACTTAAACAGCTGCTGCATCCTTCCACTGCTGTGAACCCAACAGTGCTTGTCCGGATCAGCAGTACTTGACTCAAGACAGTAGATTGAGCAGCAGAGCTTTAGTCTTCTATCAGTCTTTACAAGAGCAGCAGATTTGACGGTCAGTGGCTTGTACGATCAGTAGATAGGAGGTCAGCAGATGTTGAAACCACTTTCAAGGGGAGAGACTTGTATGTAACATCTGCTTATTCTGGATCCACTGCTCTGACCCAATTTTGGCTTTAATTATCCGTTCCTCTGGTAGGGTTCAATCCCAACACGCCACTGACCACATCTTACCAACAAATATCAATCAACAAATTAAATTGTGAAGAACATGAATCCGGAAACAAACAATTTAATAATCATCTAATCATTATCTAAGTGAAGAAAAGATAAAGAGAGAATGCATACAGTTGTGTCGAGATTCGACAAAACGACGACGTCCGATAAGGAGAAGATGCAACCGCTCAATCCGACCCCACTACCAGTCAATCTACAACCACCCCCACCGCCGGATGAATAACCATCCCCACCGCCGATCTACAACCACCCCCACCACCGTATCTTCTCCCAACCTCTAACCATCTCTCTCACCCACCCAAATGATATGTGATTTCACAGATCTGATTTAAACGCGATGTGAGGCCAGTGATTCAAAAGAGATTTTACAGATCTGATTCAATTGTGATTGTACAGATCTGATGGCAACACGTTGGTGGTGGTGGCTCATAGAAAAAGTGAGTTCAGGGAGAGTGGAGTAGTGTTGCTGGATGATGTCCGAGCTCCATCAAAAAACTGGTCGGAGAAGAAGACCGGAGAGCGGCTGACCGGAGATGGGGAAGGGTTAGGGTAATTAATCTCTTCGTCCTGCAAGCGTATCTTCTCGTTCGCTGTTCTCAACTCTTCTTCATAGTCTGCAGCTTCTAGATTCGATTTGTTAACCTCTTGTTCTATCTGGATCTTCTTCAGCTCGCTTTCCAGTTCTGTGGTTCAACAGTTAGGATAAAGAAGATGAAGTTTGGGTTTATGGCGGTGTTTGGGATTCCTTTTAAAAGTGACTTTTGGAGCTCATAAGGACTTTTGAGAAGAAAAAGGAAACCAAACATCATCTGAGAAGAACTTTGAAGCATAAGGAATTCCAAACATCATGAAAAAAAGGACTTTCAGTACTAATTATGTCTTCAAAAAGGAGTTTTTGAGAAGTAAGGATTTCTCACTTCTGGATTTGAGGACTTTTTGAGAATGAGAAGTTGAAAAGGAATTCCAAACACCCCATATATTCATGTTTTTTTAAGGTTTTTGTTATATTGATAAATAGAATGGTAGGGTAAAAATGACAGGAATACCCGATAAATTTAACAAGGTCAGGGCTAAAGGACCTACGGTGTAATGTTTTTAACAAAAAAAAAGACTGTGACTGTAATTATTAAAGTTAAAAGCTATCCGTTGCAATCTGATACAAACGTAAAGGACGAAAAGTGTAATTTACCCTGTATCTTTGTCCCTTTGTTCTGTTCCTAAATTCATATATTATGTTATTAAAATACCGGTTAAATCCAGAAAAAAATTAATAAATAAATGATTATAATCATAGGGTTGAGTTATAATACAAAGTATTTAAAAATAAGAAGGGTAAGAAGCCACCAGAGAGTGACAAGTGTCCTATGAGGAATTAAATGGAAAGGATAATTTTGTCTACAAGATGAAAGAGAATATGCACATGCAAGTCACATGTTATTTCCTCCCCAATTTTTAAACGTCCGTAACTTTTTTATACATCATTTGTTTTTAAAAAAATTATATCATAAAATCGAGCGTGTTTTTATCTTTAATATGAGTACCATATTGTTATATTTTTCAAAAAAAAAAATTCAAAAACCCAGTTGCATATTACACAATGGACATGATGTAAAACACAATGTAAAGTAGATAAAAACACAATCAATGACAAAAGATAAAGACACAATGGACAACATACTAAAACACAATGACCATAACGTATAACACAATTGCGATAACATATAACACAATAAGTATCAGACTAAATAAAAACACAATTGATGACAACATATAAAAGACACAATTAATGACAGCAGATAAAAGACACAATGGAGAGCAGATGAAGACACAATGGAAAACAAACTAAAAACACAATACACAACAAACTAAAACACAATGAATAAAGATAATAAAAAAATTTGAACAAGTATCCCCAGTTGTTTGAGAGGACCAGATGAAACACAAGTATCCCCAGTTGTTTGAGAAAAGTGCAACCACTACTGAGGCTGAAGCTACTGCGGAATTTCGGGAAGAAATTCCAAACCAACGGGGGGATGATGTGACACCCCAGGAAAACCACGAAACCACGCAACTTAACTAGCTTCCTCAGTAACCACGTGCTAAATTTCGGGACGAAATTTTCTTAACAGGGGGAGAATGTGACAACCTCATAATTACATGTATCCGTACGATTAATTAATATTAAATTATGCTTAATGATTGTGCAGAAAATTGACTAAATGGTCCTGAATGTTTTTCTAAGTGTTGGGAATTAATTGTGTCACAAAACGTTACATAAAAGACACTATACAGAATAACTTAGCACTTTAACGGAACGGTATCTAACCGAACAACCAGACATTTCCCGGAACACCAAAATTTTGCCAGAAAGATTGTTGTATTATTTTTGGACTAGTTATGGTCCCTGAATACCCCAACACATTATATAATGTACCATACACATAAAACACTAGACATAACACTTAACTTCCACTAGTTACCTACTTACCATTACAATTTACATTTGGACCCCCTCCCCTCCTTATATTTTCGGTCACATGGTGTGGCCCCACTTGGGATCCCCAAAATCCTATAGGATATTTTGGGATATTACTTGATTTTATTAGATATTGCATAGATTTCCCTTGAAATCCTATAGATTTTCCTTAGATTATAAGTAACCTACCTATCATCAAAAATTTACAAATAACCCCCCCCAAAACTTACGACCCATAAGAGGGACCCCACACCATATCCCACTAGATTTTAATCCTATATTTTATTTGGATCTTGCTTGTTTACTTGTACATGATATTGAGGGAAAGATTACAAGTATGGTTCATGTGATCTCCAAATCATTTCATATCTCACAACTCACTTCACCACTCCACTCCCTCAACTCCCTCTCGGCCATAGAAGGTGCCGCCACCACCACCACCACCTTGCAACCTTCACCAATCCATTTTCAAGCTTAATTCAAGTACTAGAAGGTGATTCTTGGAGCTTGAAGCTTGTGGATCTTCAAGGAGCTTTCATCACTTGCATTCATTCATCATTTTCATCATCTTTTTCCCTTGTGTTCTTCCCTAGCTTAAAGCTAGTTGTAAGTTGTTGATTAACCCTTGTTTACTTCTACTTTAATGGTTAAAAGATGTAGTATGTTGATTATCACTAAACCCTAAAAGACATGAACATAAATCTTGAACATAAAGATGAAATATGATGAAATGTTGTTAGTATAATGTTGTTAAATACATGCATGGCACTTGATTGTTGATTTCTTGATAATATGATGTTGATCATCATATGGAACTTGTTAGAAGGTGTTGTGATCATATGTGCGTGTTTTAGTAACGTTTAAGCAATTAACAGCATGCTGAGTAACATTTACAGCCAACTTCAGTTGGCTGTAAACGGACCGTTATAAATCGAAAAATTGATTTTCTAAAGTCTAAATTATGTATTTTCGAAAAACGAATCAAATGGCACTGGAATCATATTTTTTCAAGGCCGTTTACTATTTTTAAAGGTCCGTTTTGTACAACAGCAAAAGCTGCGTTTTTACTACAGAAAATTTGTGTTATGTTTTTCATCATAATTTGAAATATGTGTAGAATTAGGTCACGAAATTTGTACTGTAGATGGACACTGATGTCGTAGTAATTCTCCCACTGGAATTTCATTAATTGGACTTACGATGAATTTTAAATGAATTTTTCCGTGGACTGCAGTCGGAAAGTGACGAATCTGATTGCAGTCTGGTAAATGATTTTTATAAAATATTGGTAATGAACTGGATCCGATATTTTTAAAAAATAATATTTGGATCGTTTAAAACGTTCTGTAAAAATTTTGGAATATTTGGAGTAAGATAACTATTTTATTCAAATGCCCGAAAACAGCTTAGTTTTGGATGTTAAAGCTGAAACGACTTAAGTAGTAATTTGCGTGTCTAAATGTCGGGTATGTTATCTAAGAATGATCTAACATGTTAAATGTCAATGAAAGTGTAATGTGCAATATAGTATGCTTGCTTTTGAATAGTAATAGATGGGAAGTTTATATGGGCGTGAACTGTTAAAGTGAGTGCATGTTATGTGGTAGATGCGTGTAGGAACTTCGTGCTTATTTGAAGTCACTAATAAACTAAGGTCAAAATCATGATCGGATGCGGCTGACATGGCCATATCGGAATCTGAGTCGGTGGGGTATTGCTGTAACCCCAATGCGTGGAGAGTAGAAGATGCTACTGACTCGAAGGAGTCTGAACCAGACGAATCAGAAAGAACCTCCATCTCAGGAAGGTCAACGACAAGGACAATAGGATCATCTACGGCAATGTCAGCAGGTGGTATGTCGTCATCCGACACATAATCGAGAGGCAAATCCGCCATGGGAAATGCAGCGAGTGGAACAGGTGCAGGGATCTGCACGAGGGGTAGATCCCCATCAAGAATACCATCAGCGAGCTGAACATCATTCTCGTAATCGGGCAAAGCAAAAGGCTGGAAATCATCATCATCACTACTGTCAGTATCAGATGTATAAATCTCGGGATCTGTGGGCATCGGATCATCTGGGTCTACTGCTATGGGGTCTAGTGTGCCAGAAAATCCACTCGAAGAAGACATGAGGTCTGTAACAAAATAATCACGACAATTGCACATATATCATCATATAATCAAATAAACATGCAAGTCACAATAATGCAAGTAATCTTCCTAGTCTTCCCCAGACTATCCTACCCAGTCTCTTAGACTAAACTCCCTGGTCTCTAAGACCAACTCCCTGGTTTCAAAGACCAGCTCCCTGGTCTCTAAGACCAACTTTCCCAGCCTCTAAGACTAAAACCCTGGTCTCTAAGACCAACCTCCCAGTCTCTAAGACTAAACCTCCCCAGCCTCTAAGGCTGAACTCCCTCAGTCTCTAAGACTGAACTCCCTCAGTCTCTAAGACTAAAATATAAATTTTGAAATATGTATTTGTGCCCTTTTGTTTGTAAAAATGTTTGTAACCTGGATCTGGACGTTTTGTGTATGCAATGTAAAAATGTTTTCGTGAGAGCCCTAGTGATCATAGTCTAGACTCGAGAAATAATCCTAGTTCGCTATGATCGAGGCTCTGATACCAAGCTGTCACACCCTGGCTTTTGCGGAAGCGTGGATTATTTTGGTGTAACTTCTTAATACCATAGCAACAATCATAATAATGCTATATGAAAATAAAACACAAGATGTTCATCCATTCATTAAGTTTAATAATACCACAACATCATTGTTTGAAAATGTCGACACTTAAGATAAATTACAAACCATACTTGTTTAAAACGTGTTCATAAGACACAACAAAAGACTTAAATAAAATGTGGTTTAAAGACATGTAACCCATCCAGGAAAGGGTTACACCTCCTAAACCTACTACCCTGGATGACATCTTTAATCAACGCAGCATAACACGCATGCAAACACTTGCCAGATCCCCTTTAGTTTCTTGAAATACATGTAGTTTGAAAAATCAACAAAAGTTGAGCGAGTTCATGTGTAAGTGAGTATGTATAAACCTTTGAAATATGTCTGTATGTATGAAAGTCCCTGGCATGTAGCAATAAGGAAAAAGTGATCACCAATGGGTTGCAAAGCCACTGGTATGTGTGAAGTGATACGGGAAAAATCAAACCTAGCGGAGTTGCACCGGGCTTCCGGCTGTAAGACACAGTCACCACTATGGGCCGCCCCGGCCTCATGGGTGTGGGCTCGCTACACCCAAATAGATCTATCACTCATGTCCCTCGGTCCTACGACGCGGATTAATGGCTTTAAGTCTCGCGCCCATCACTCACATGATCTAAGTAGTATGCCCTCCTTAAGCTAACCATACCATGTATAAAAATGTCCGTAATAATTGTAACATGTATTTCACCCCCGAAGTTGTAAAACTGAAAACAGTTAAAAAGAAAAGGGGGGGGGGGGGCATGAACTCACTGTAGTGCGTCTCCTGAATCAGATCGTCAACTCAAACTTGGTCCGTTACGCGACAACCTACAACGTACTATTGTCTATTAGACGAACGGGCCGTGCCTTGCTTTTGTATTTACGGGTTCGAGTTACGTTACTTTGGTATTATTCCAAGTTGTAACTTCTTGTTAAAATAATAATAATTATTTTAAGTTAAATTTTGTTTTTAGGAATAATAGTTAGGCAACTATTTCGTATCCATACTTCTCAATTATTTTAACTTCCTTGTTTCCTTCCCAAGGATGGGGGTATTTATACATGTACATTTGTAGTTTCGAAAAATATACTTTAAGTCCCATTTAAGAAAAATATATTTAACTTATTTGTCCAAAATAATGCATTCCCAAAATATATGTATTTTTCCCAAAAATAATATATTTTTACTTCTTTAGTTTCCAAAATAATATTTTACCAAAAATATATTTGTAAGAGTATTTTCTAGAATAATTCATAAGTTACGTTTTCTAGCTCGGTTTCACAATATTATACTTGTAACTTAAATATTTTATTCCTTGATATTTTTGGTATTATTTTGGAGTTGTAATTTCCATGGTTTTTATTAAGTAATATTATTTTACCCTAAAATAATATAACTAGTTCACAAAATATACAATTATTCACACAAGTGCCTTAGTAGAAAATATATATTCTAAATATATATTTACCCATTTTTATTTACAAAAACCAACCTCGGATTTTTAGAAAATTTCGCCAGAGTTTCCTTTGTAAATGTAGGTGTCCATGCTTATAAGCATATCATTTTCTTTTGTAAAAATGATCATAATCCATTCACAATCATCAACAATTAACGTTCACTTACCAATCTTTGCCAAAATCAAGTAATAACTACTACTTCATGAACTTGAATATTTGTAAAAATATGTAGTAACTTACTAGTATTCTTAGTAAGTCTTGTTACCCCTTTAAAATGTGTTTAGTTCTTTAAAATCTTCATTTTTAAAGAGTTTAAGTGTTTACAACTTCCAATCATATTTTCTAAAAATATTTCTTTATGAAATTTTCTGATTACACAAGTGTTTCTACACTTGTTCATCCACCAAAAATGAGATTAGTTTATGTAAGATCCAAGATTTGATGAAACTTATATTTTAAACTTGGTTTCTTTAAAAATCATTCATAAATATTTAGATCTATGTGTTTAACAACTTACTTTGTTTATTACTTTTCAAGAAAACAAAGTGTTCCTTCAAGTTCATGATCTTCATGTGGATGATCTATCATCCTATAACAATTTCCTTTCTTACATCTTGCTAGATTATGTTTTTAATCATGATCTAGCAAGACTACATGATGATCAACATCATTTCTACAAACAATCAATAATCAACTAGCATATTAACACTAAAATAACATGGTTTCTTCATGATTTAAGCTTATGTAAAAGTTTCTTTCTTTTGATTCTTAGTGTTCTTCATGTTTATCATCATGTATTCTACTTTAACCACTTTCATAAGATGTAAAATGAAGGGATTCAAGTTCTTACCACTAGCTCAAGGCTAGGGAAATTCAAGAGAAGTAAAGTGGTGGTTAATAGCAAATAGAGAAGGTCCTTCAATTTCCAAAGCCACCAAGCTTCCTTGTATGAACTTTAACACCTTTGTATGCTCTTAGATTGGTTGAATGATGATGATGGTGAGGGTGGTTGGGTTCGGCCGAGAGCACAAGAAAGGGGAAGAGGAAGATGAAATGTTGATGATGTGAAGATGATAGGAATGAAGGACTTGTGGTCTTTATAAATAATCCTTCAACATTCTAATATCCATTAGTTAGAATGTTTCCTAAGTACATAGCAATTCTATTAAACAAATCAAGAAAATCAAGGGTGGTATACCACCCTTGTAACCGTAAGGTGGGGGGGGGGGGGGTTAGTTGGGTTTCAAGTAAAGTGGTTAGTGATCTTGATTGAAATCAAATGTTAAGTTAGTGCTTTATGTGTGTTATGTATTATATAGTATGTTATGATGTTCGGGGACCATAACTAGCTCAGTAAAAGTGAAACAATATGTTTAACATTATTTTTGTGTTCCGGGTAATGTCCGGTTGTTCGGTTGGGTACCGTTCCGTTAAAGTGCTAAGTTGTATCGTAAAATGTCCCTTATGTAACTTTTAGTGACACTTTTAATTCCCGACACTTAGGAAAGCATACATGACCATTTTACCATGTTTTTGCACATTACTAGCACATTTAAATGCTGAATTTTGTTAATAGATGCAGAATTCTGCATTTAGAGTGGGTTTTAGGCACTCTCCGGCACTTAAACTATCACCTAGTGACGCGGTTTTATGGTCCTCACTTCCCTACACTCCATACTAGTGTAGTACCTTGACTCTGGCTCATACTAGCCTCAATATATTGTCTGTCTATGTGCTGGCATTGTCAGCATGTTTTCTGGGTTATCCGCTCACTGTGCTAACTGTGCTTTGTGCATCAAGTTTGTCACTAAAGTTTGTGTGTAATATATGGAGTAACAGTATGAAATGCGATGCACATCTATGTATGATGCAAGAATCATAAAGCAGTTTAATTTGTCAGTTGTAATCAAGCACAGTCATTAAGCACAAATTTAATATTAATTAATTGTACGAATACCTGTAATTGTGAGGGTTGTCACACTTGGACAGGTTACACTCCCTGAACGTTACTCGCGGAGCATTAGGCAATAAATAAGATGATACCACAAGTATTATCCTTTGGTCTGGATACGACCGATATAACTCCTCTGACACGACATTCGAATTTAGTCTAACCTAACGAGTATGTCACTTGTTTACTTCGACGACATCCTGATCTATTCGAAGAGTTAGGAAGAACACGAGCAACACCTGAGGCTTATTTTGGAACTTCTTCGAACAGAGCAGTTGTATGCCAAATTTTTGAAATGTGACTTCTGGCTTCACGAAGTCCACTTTCTAGGCCACGTGGTAAACAAGGATGGGATTAATGTGGATCCATCCAAGGTTGACTCGATCAAGAACTGGCCTGCACCCCGTACACCAACATAAATCCGCCAATTCTTGGGTTTGGCGGGCTACTACAGAAGGATTATCAAGGATTTCTCAAAGATTGCGCAACCACTCACTTCACTGACTCAGAAGGGTATCACCTATCGTTGGGGTGATGCACAGGAATCTGCTTTTCAGCACTTAAAGGAGAGACTTTGTAGCGCGCCTATTCCTTCGTTACCTGAAGGCACAGATTATTTTGTGGTTTATTGCGACGCTTCCATCCAAGGACTTGGTTGCGTGTTGATGCAACGGGACAAGGTCATTGCCTACACATCGCGCCAACTTAAAGTTCACGAAAGGAACTACACTACACATGACTTGGAATTGGGAGCGGTTGTCTTCGCACTTAAGATATGGAGACATTACCTGTACGGTACCAAATGCACCGTTTACACCGATCACAGGAGTCTCGAGCATATCTTCAAGCAAAAGGAGTTAAACATGCGACAACGTCGATGGGTCGAGCTCTTGAATGATTACGAATGTGCGATCAAGTACCATCAGGGCAAAGCCAATGTTGTGGCCGACGCCCTTAGTCGAAAGGATACTACACCAAAGCGTGTACGTGCGTTACAACTTACCATTCACTCTAGCCTTCCCGCTCAAATTCGTGATGCTCAGGTCGAAGCATTGAAAGCAGAAAACATCAGGGCTGAGTCCCTGCGAGGATCGAAGAAATGACTAGAACAAAAGGAAGACGGTGCTTATTACGTAACAGGGCGTATTTGGGTTCCACTCTATCGTAATCTACTTGAGCTTGTGATGGATGAGGCACACAAGTCTCGTTATTCAGTACATCCTGGTTTGGATAAGATGTACCACGATCTCAAGACTACGTATTGGTGGCCTAGTATGAAAGCCAATATAGCAACCTACGTTGTAGGACCGAGTATGACAGTCAAATGAGTCAATTCGAGCTAGTATCTACCGAACATGTAGCGGAAATACATATTTGGCATGAATCAAAGCAAAACTGTAGAAGAAATGAGTAGAAAACAGATAGAATTCACTTTTAACTTGCTTTCACATTAATTCTTCAGAAAAGACACGGTCAGCAGTTCGGCTACCCGATGACATCAAAGTTCTAAATGTGAAAACTAACTTGGGGTATTTATAGAAGTGACAGGTTCGCTTATATGGACATGTCCATATGAGCGGACCTCATCCACTAACATCACAAAATTACATAATTAACCCCTGTACAATACATAATCAACCCATCTAGACCCTATACATTAATCTAACAAGACTAAGACGCAGGCTTTAGACATAATGCATCAACATACGTCAGTAAATGCTTGACTTGTGCTAGGGTCAAGGTCGAATACCAGAAACCATCAGGCCTACTTCAACAACCAGAGATACCTAAATGGAAATGGGAGCAAATTTCCATGGATTTCGTTAATGGCGTGCCTAGATCTCAACGTGGAAATGACACTATTTGGGTGATAGTGGATCGATTGACTAAGTCTGCACATTTTCTATCAAGGAAACGGATAAGTTTTCTACTCTAGCAGACGTCTACCTAAAGGAAGTAGTATCAAGGCACGGAGTGCCAAGCTCCATCATTTCTGATCGCGACTCACATTTTACATCTGAATTGTGGCAAGCTATGCACAAGTCTTTGGCTCACGTTTAGATATGAGCTCCGCTTATCATCCACAGACGGATGGGCAGTCTGAACGTACCATTCAAACCCCTGAAGACATGCTTAGGGCATGTGTGATTGATTTTGGTAACGACTGGGAGCAACATCTACCTCTAGTAGAATTTTCGTATAATAACAGCTACCACACCAGTATCCAGGCCGCTCCGTTTAAGGCATTGTACAGACATAAATGCCGATCACCTCTTTGTTGGGCAAACGTTGGTGACAGCCAAATCACAGGCCCAGAACTTGTGGTGGACACGACTGAGAGGATTGCTCAGATAAGACAACGAATGGCGGCAGCTCGTGACCATCAGAAAAGCTATGCTGATAAGCGAAGAAAACCACTCGAGTTCCAGGTTGGGGATCGAGTGCTACTTAAAGTCTCACCTTGGAAAGGTGTAGTTCGTTTTGGCAAACGAGGCAAACTCAACCCGCGATATGTCAGACCCTTCAAAATTATTGAGAAAATTGGCAAGGTGGCCTACAAGCTGAATCTACCGGTAGAACTCAGCGGAGTTCACAATGTTTTCCATGTGTCGAATCTGAAGAAGTGTCTGTTAGTTGAGACCCTCATAGTTCCTCTCAAGGAGCTCACTATCGACGATCGCTGCGATTCGTCGAGGAACTCGTAGAGATTACTGATCGAGACGTTAAGATTCTTAAGCGAACCAAAATACCCCTTGTTCGAGTTCGTTGGAACTCTCGTCGTGGCCCAGAGTTTACCTGGGAACGAGAGGACCAGATGAAACACAAGTATCCCCAGTTGTTTGAGAAAAGTGCAACCACTACTGAGGCTGAAGCTACTGCGGAATTTCGGGACGAAATTCCAAACCAACGGGGGGATGATGTGAAACCCCAGGAAAACCAGGAAACCACGCAACTTAACTAGCTTCC